>PVJO010006096.1:0-53829 GCA_004026905.1 Hystrix cristata
TATATGAATGACTCTAGTTTATCCTTTTTTATGGCAGTGTAGTACTCCATTGTATAGAAAAACCACATTTTCTTTAGCCATTCGTTGGTTGTTGGGCATTTAGGTTGTTTCCAAGACTTAGCTATTACAAATTGTGTTGCTATGAACATGGTATCCCTAGCACTCCAAAAACAAAAGCAACAGATGAAAGACAATCAGTGTGACAGACAAGGAGTGAAAAACAAGTGGGTCCTGTTGAGTCTTTGTTCATAGCCTTGCAATAGGTGGATGCAGGGTGTGTGTGCTGCCTGTGGTGCTGGAGCATCTGAATGCCTCTCGCTTCAGTTCTGTGTATTTGCTGAATAGGATGTGTTCAGTCACCAAGTTTAAAAGTAAGATTTTTTTTCCAGGCTGGGAAGAAAGGGAATCATTTCAAATTACATCTCTTTTATTGTTTTCTTTTAAGAGTAAAACTTACAAAACAATACAGTGATTCTGAAGCTCCATAATGTTCTCCTCATCAACCTTGTTTCAACTTCAATATGTGTAAACAATAACTTTTGTGGAATAGCCTTTTGTTTTATAAAGTTCTGTTATATGTAAACTCTTAAGGGCTTAAAATATTTCTGTTTCGTATTCTTCTCAGATCAAAAGTGAACCAAAAAGAAGTAATCAGCCATAAAGCAAGGAAGAATGAGAACAGTTGCCCTTCTATACTGTCAGAGGGCCTTGGAAAATGGATTTTTGAAAGCTCAGCACAAGGCTTCTGTAAACTTCACCCTAGAAAAGATTTACATTAAGTCTGGCTCACAGATACAGAAACCCAAGGGAAGAAAGGGATTAGAGTGGCAAACAATTTTCAAATGTTGTAGTACAAAAGAATACATAGATCTGCGTGAGTGATATGAATTTGTATATCGAGGTTAATATATGATCTACAAATGTAGACTTAGGACAATAACTTAATAGTACGTGTAAGTGCAGTCTATTTGTTTTTTTGATTCATGGTCCCCATTCTTTCCTTTTTTCAGAAGTCTTGTTGAAAAGTCTTTTTATGAGTTGCCTTTTGGTCCCTATCTCCTTGTCTCTTTCTGCCAGTTGGTCCTTTACAAATAGCAATCTCTTTTGCTGCCCCTGCAATCTTTGTGTTTCTCAAGTACGTTTTCAAATACGCTCCTACAAGGACCTTGCAGTAGTCTTTCTCCACAACACTTTTACAGATTCTCTGAAGCTTTCACATTTACCTAAGATCTCCTCTTTTTCTTTTCTTTTTTTTTTTTTTTGAGGCAGGGTCTCACTATGCAATTCACACTGGCCTTGAACTCACTATGTAGCCCAGGCTGCCCTTGAACTCATGGCAATCCTTCTTCCTCAGCCTCCTGATTACAGGTGTGTACCACCACTCCTAGCATATTTCCTCTTTTAAATGATGAGTTTGGAACAATTTGTTTAACCTCAGTATCTACTGTTAACCCGGCTCCCTGGCATAGAATATTTACTCAGATATTTATTTGCTGAGTGAATCAACGAATGATGAAATGACTGAATCATATTTATAAAAATCAGACAGCACCAAACAGGAGATAGAGGTGAACCAAGACAGAGGCTCACTTTGGGGCTCATCCTTCCCTACCTTTCAATTTTTGTTTGTTTAGTTGGTTAACAATGGTAGAGATAGCTTTGATAGAAGTCCTAGTTTAGAGACACAGGTAATAGTAACAAGATCAGATTGACAGTGTTTTTCATAAATTAATGTTTTCCTGGTTCAAATCATTAGCATTACCTTGATCTTGCATTAGACTCTGGTTCCCATGCTTTACATCTAGTTTACAATGCTGAATGTAAAGGGCCAAAATCTTAGATTAAAAATATGGCAACAGGGGCTGGGGATTTAGCTCATTGATTAGAGTGCTTGCCTTGCAAGCACAAGGGCCTGAGTTCGATCCCCGGCACCACAAAAAAAAAAAAAAATATGGCAACAGTAAATATTGACAATTCACTGTCTGTGCTTAACTCATCTTTTCATAAAGGCCAGCTATTGCCTCATTCAGGAAACTTTCTTAAGGAAATAGTTTTATAAGTATACAAAGACATCTATAAGGACAGGACTTTTTTCTAGCCATACATTGAAAACAATGAAAATGTCCATTGATAGAGAATACATTAAATAAATAATAGTAATCCATCCATATGGTACCTAAAAGACCTGAGAGAGCCTATCAAATGAGAGCCCCTTTTTGATGAATTTGTATGCTCATAAGACAGGGGAAGGATGATTTCTTCAATAACTGAAGGAAAAACTGAAAATCAATTTTTATCTCTCACCATACACAAATATTTACTTGAAATAGGTCATAGAAAAAAAAACTTATAAAAGCTAAAGCAAATTCTACAGGAACACTTCAGAGAAAATCTTTGTGGTCTTGTGGTGGACAAATATTTCTTAGGAAATAGAAACCATCAAGTGTATAAAAATCATAAAATGGATTACATGAAAACTAAACTTTTTGCTTTTTTTTTAATTTTAAACCAAGAACATGTATTGGTACATTTTACATACAATGGTCACATTCATCACATTTATTTTGTACCTATACATGATGCATCTTGGTTCTCCCCCCTCTTCCCCGCAACTTTTTGCTTTTTAAAAGAGACATTGTTTTAAGATGTTAAGCAAAGATAGAGATGAGAAAAATATTCCCAGTGCATATATCTAACAAAGGGCTTACCTCCAGAATATATAGCCTATTAACAATTAAATTATAAGAAAATAAATAACCTACTTGAAATGAACAAAAATACTCAAACATTTTGCAAACTAAGATATACAGATGGTCAATAAGCATAAGAAAGGTATTCAAAATCATTGGTAACTAAAGAAATGCAAATTAAAATGGCAAAAACATATCCCCGTATACACATTGGAATGAGTAAAATTTAAAAGATGGACAAAGGTAAGTCTTGGTGACAATGGAAACCAAGAGAAATCAAATATATTGTTCATTGAGAGGTGGACAATACAACCACTTTGAAAATAATGTATTTTCTTAAGCAAATATATACTTACCATATAATCCAGCCATTACAATTCTAGATATTTACCCAAGAGAAAGAAACGTATATGTCCTTAGAGTGATTTGAATATGAATATTCATAGTAGTTTCATTGAACTATATAAGCAACCCACGTATCCATCAAAGGCTGAATAGACAAAACAAATTACAATATATCCATACAATGGAATAGTGTTATCACTAAAAAAAATCTATGACACACATAGCAACATGAATTAATCTTTAAAGGATCGTGGTGATCAAAATAGCCAAACACAAAATTATATGTATTTTATGAACCCATTTATATGCAACTCTAAGAAATAAAAACCTAATGTATAGTGATAGAAAGCAATTACTTAGAGCTATTGGAGGCAAAAGGAGGTGTACTGACTGGGAAGAGGAATGAAAGAATTTTGCATTGTTAGAAATGTTCTATTTGTTGAATATGAGGCTGGCTACATAGGTTTTGCATGTTGATTTCTTCAGAAGAAGATGCTGAATTGGGGGTACAAGTTGGTTGTTAGGGATCAATACCTCCATAGGTACCACTCTCACACCTGGCAAAACAGCAGGAAAAAAAAAGAAAAATAAACAGCAATACTACTAGAAAGTTTAAGACTAAGGCAATAAGCTTTATTAGAAGCTGGGCATGGTAGTATATGCCTATAATACCAGAACTGTAGGAGGCTGAGGCAAGAGGATCACAAGTTCAAACCTACTGTAATTTACATAGTGACTTAGTAAAACCTGTCTCAAAAAGAATTCTTAGAGATAGGGGAGGTCACCACAGAATAAAATAAATTAAAACAAATAAATAAGTGTAAATAAATTCACTAGAATTATATAGCAATTTTAAACCTATTCACATATATACATAGCCTCAGAAAGGAAGTATTAGAAGAACATAGAAACACAAGACATATAGAAAAAAAATAGTAAATTGAAGACATAAATCCTACCATATCAGTAATTATATTAGGTATAGTAAATATATTAGGTAATTACACACGATTATGTATTGATAAATAACCCAAACAAAACAGAGACATTGACAAAATGGTTAAATATAACAGAATCCCACTATATGCTGTCTACAAGAAATATGCTTTAAATTCAAAGATATAAGCAGATGAAAAGTAAAATAGACGACCTACATGTAATGGCTAAAATTATAAAACTCTTTAATGAAAACACAGAACTAAATCATTGTGACCTGGGGTTAGCCAATAGTTTCTCATACACAACACCCCATACATGGTGCCAAAAAATGGTTAAATTGGACTTCATCAAAATAAAAAGCATATTGCTTTAAATTATGGCCTCAATAAAGTGAAAGACAACTCACAGAATGAGAGAAAATAATAGCAAATCAAGGACTTTCAGAGGAGATGGCAGAGTTGTAGGCAGCAATGAATCAGTCTCTCCAAGATTTGGAATCCAGATACTGGAAAATAGCAACTTGGGGAAGAAAAGAAGGAGGAGGTGGATCCCTAGCAAGAATCTGAAGGGACAATTGGAGCCTACAGAGAAATCGAAGAGACAAATCACAATGCTGAAAAAAGAAGGGGCAATCTGTACTTCCTCTCTGACTTCTGGCTTGTGACAAGAGAAAGGAAGATTGAATCTAGAGAGACACAGTGAAAATGGGCATTCAGGAAGAAATGCACCAGTGGAACTGAGCAGTAGATCCTGGGCATCGCAACAGCTGACGAGTGACTCCAATCTAAGCATCTGCCGTATCTCCTAGATAGGTGCCTGATTAGGCACCATTTTAGAGGTTCCAACTGCACCTGGGCTCAGAGCAGCCACGGATTGACTTCATCTCAGGGCTGCCAGTGTTAAACTCCCACAGTGACTGGGTGAGGGACATCCGTGGGAGATGTCCATGGTGGGGATCCATGGTCAGGCCAGCAAGAGACACCCAGAGTGTTATAAGCTAAATGACTCAGGTACCACCACCACAACTAGAGGCCAGGTTCAGCCTGGATTTCTGTGGATTTGAAAGTCCCAAACTGGCATACTGCCCTAATCCTATTGCCAGTTGGCTGGGACTTCCCAGTGTGGATGTGGGATCTGACTGCCTCCTTTGTCTATCAGCAAGAGCAGAGTCACACCTTGAATTGGACACTGCCATAAAACTGTAGACCCCAAAAAATAACTACAGGTTTAAAATCATGGAGAAATTTCTCTCTGTCTTTTTCTTTTTTCTTTGCTATTGGTCTTTTAGTTCTTTTTATTGTTGTTTGGTTGATTTTCTTTGATTGCTTGTTTTTGCTTTTTAGTGAGTATGAACATTATTTTTAGGGTTTTTTTTTTTTTTTGCTTTGTTTTGTTCTCATTTTTTTCCCCCCTCTGTCCTTCCCTCCTGTCTTCTTCACCAGTTTCCTGGAGCTTGGGTAATCTTCCTTTGTCCTTTGTCCTTGGTTCTAACCTCTTTTTCTTCTTCCATCTCTCTATTTTTTCCTCTTATCCCTTTTAAATTTTTTCCCCTTAGGGTAAAATTGGTCTATTGAGTGAATATTTACTGTATATAATTTTCTGACTTGTCTTAGATTTTGTTGTATAACTATAAATCTTGTATCTAGAGTTAAAGGTGGCAAATTATTAGTCATCATAGTTTGTCATTTTCCAGTCTGTGTTTGATGCTATTGTTATTCCTGATTGTACCACTTTAGCCAAGTAACATAGTTGTTGTGATCAATTGATCTTCCTTGTATGTCAATATCTAGATTTTATGGGAGTCACAAGCAATATTACAGCTCAGTACCAAAGAATCGGGTGCTAAATCAAACAGGCTGCAACCTTTTATCCCTAGTAAACAGAACAGGCAGGATCCTGGGATGGACTCAATGACCAACAGCCTACACCTAGAAGACACTGCTGAAAATTAGTAATTTCCTTAAGAGGTCTCAATGCTAGTAATAAAGCTACCTACCACAAGTAATTTACCAGCTTTGATGCAAAAAACAAATTAAAAAAAAGGAAAATGAAGAAAACATAGAAGCCAACAGAACCTAACACCCCCAACTCACCCAAGGTAAATCTAGGGGGGCTCTGGGGTGAAAAAAACAAAAAGCCACCCAACCAAACTTTCTGAAATGGTAGTAGCACAAGTAACAAAACAGATGACTAACTCTCTTGACAAAACCAAAATAGAAATAACTACACAGATAGTTAAAGAGATGATGACCATAATGAAGGAAGTGGTTAGTGAAACTGGAACAGATACAGATTAAAAAATAGAGGAGCTTAGGAAAGAAATGGAAACCATGAATGCTCAACATAGGAAAGAACTGGATGCCATAAAACAGATTCAAACAGATATCCAGGATATTAAAAAGTCTATCAAATGTATATGCAGCAGACTCAAGCAATGTGAAGGTAGATTGTGAGATCTAGAAGACAGGGTTGCAGTTGGTCATCATCAAAAGAAAGACTTCTTTAAAATAGCAAGGGACCGTGAAGTATCAATCCAACTGCTTCTAGTTGATGCAAAGAATATTAATTGCAATAAGATGCAATAAGATTAATTGGAATCAATGAAAAATCAGGAGTTAGCACAAAGGACATAAAAAAACTTGTTTGCAGAAGTAATAGCAGAAAAATGTCCAAGCATAGGAAAAGAATTTGACATACATATAAGTAAGGCATATAGAATCACAAATAGTCATGACTGGAATAAAACTACAACAAGGCTTATAATAATCAAGATTTGAGAAATTCAACACAAGAACAGACTATTAGAAGTTGTTAGAGAAAAGAAATAAATCACCTATAAAAGAAAGCACCTCAGAATCATAGCAGATTTCTTAACACAAACTGTAACATAAACTCTTAAGTCAAGGAGAGCTTGGAGCAAAGTATTTCAAGTCCTAAAAAAAAAAAAAACAAAAACAAAAAACTTCCAACCCAGATTGATGTACCCCGCAAAGTTATCTTTCAAAATTGATGGAGAAAAAAGATAATACCATGTTAAAGAACACCTGAAGAAATTCAATTCTACCAAACCAGCACTCCAAAAAGTTCTGAAGCCTATTTTAGAAAAGGACAATGAAGAGAAGAATTTCAAGAATCTTAGTAGAATGAATCTACCAGGCAAGGCAAGCAATTAAACAAAGAGGACCAAAAGGGAACCAACAACAGGAAAACAATTTAATGATAAGGATTAGCTGATACCTATCAGTTATAGCCCACAATGTTAATGGTCTCAACTCACCAAGCAAAAGAAACAGATTGGCAGAATGGGTCAAGAACCAAGATCCAGTGATATGCTGCATACAAGAAACACATTTAAATAAAAAGGATATTCATAGACTGAAAGGCAAAGGATGGTAAACAATACTCCATGCAAAAGGAACCTGGAAAAGCAGGGGTGGCTATTTTATTTGTAGACAAAGTGGATTTTGAGCCAAGTCTGGTCAGAAGACACAACGAAAGCCAGTACATACTATACTCTTTCCAAGAAGAAGAGATAACAATCATAAATATTTATGCACCAATGCCAGTGAACTCGACTATATAACGCAAACATTAATAGACCTAAACAATCAAATAAGCACTAATGCAATTGTAATGGGGGACCTCAATACCCCACTGTCACAAATACACAGATCAGCTAGACAAAAATAAATCAACAAAGAAATATCAGAACTGAAAAACCTTTTAACAAAAGAACTTGTAGATAGCCATAGAGTGTTCCACCCAACAACAATAGAATACACATTCTTCTCAGCAGCACATGGAACTTTCTTCAAAATAGACCATATACTAGCTCATAGAACATGCTTAAGTAAATGCAAATAATTGAAATTATCCCATGCATATTATCAGATCTTAGTGCAATGAAAGTATAAATCAATGGCAGGAGAAACCACAAAAACTACATAAATATACGGAAAGTAAATAACACCCTCCTGTATCACCAATGGGTCACAGATGAAATTAAAGAAGAAATTAGACAGTTTCTACAATTGAATAATGATGCCAACAGGATATACCACAAGTTATGGGGTGCAATGAAAGCAGTCCTATGAGGGAAATTTATAGCAGTGAATTGCCACATCGGAAAAACAGAACAAGCCCAAATAAATAACCTAATGTTGAATCTCAAACGTCTAGAAAAAGAAGAGCAAGTTAACCCAAAAGCTCATATGAGGAAGGAAATTATAAAGATTAGAGTAGAAATTAATGCAATTGAGACTAAGAAAACAGTACAAACACTTAATGAATCAAAGAGTTGGTTCTTTGAAAGATTAAATAAACTAGACAAACTCTTAACCCACCTTATCAAGCAAAGGAAAGACCCAAATCCATGCAATCAGTAATGACAAGAGCGAAATCACAACAGATTCAGCAGAAATGCAGAAGATCATCGGTACCTACTTTGAGAACCTGTACTCTAATAAGAAGAAAAACTCAGAAATAATGGACAATTGCTGGATACATAAGAATTACCAAAGCTGAATCAAGAAGGTATAAAAATTCTACATAATCCAATATTAGTCAATAAAATTGAAGAAGTAATTAAAAAAAAACTATCACATAGAGAAGTCTGGTTCCTGATGGATTCACTGCTGAATTCTACATGAAATTTAGAGAAGATCTAATGCCACTACTCCTCAAATTCTTTAATGAAATTGAAAGGGAAGAAATACTCCCAAACTCATTCCTGGAAGCAAGCATTACCCTAACACCAAAACCAGAGAAGGATCCAACTAAAAAAGAGAACTACAGGCCAATCTCCTTCATAAACCTAGATGCAAAACTCCTCAATAATATACTGGCAAACAGAATGCAGTGAGTCATCAAAAAGATAATAGGGGGCTTGGGGATTTTGCTCAGTGGTAGAGTGTTGCCTAGCAAGCACAAGGCCCTGAGTTCAAACTTCCCCCTCCCCGCTCAAAAAAGATAATACATCATGACGAAGTAGGATTCATCCCAGGGATGCAGGGATTGTTCAACATATGCAAATTAATAAATGTAACACACCATATTAATAGAATCAAGGACTAAACCATAAGATCAGAAAAAGCATTTGACAAAGCCCAACATCCACTCATGATAAAAAAAAAAACCAAAGAAAATTGGAATAGTCTATCTCAATCTGATAAAAACCATCTATGACAAACCAACAACCAACTTCATACTAAATGGTCAAAAACTGAAAGCTTTCACTCTAAAATCGGGAACAAGACAAGGATACCCACTAGCACCACTTCTGTCAAATATAATTCTGCAACTATTAGCCAGAGCAATGAGGCAAGAGAAAGAAATAAAAGGAATGTGGCTAGGAAAGGAAAAAGTTAAATTATCATTATTTGCTGATGACATGGTACTTTACATAGAAAACCCCAAAAACTCCACCAAAAGACTCCTACTATTAATAACCATATTTGGTAGTGTAGCAGAATACAAACTCAATGCTGAAAAATCAATAGCATTCATGTATACAAATAACAAACTCACTGACAGAGAAATCAGGAAAACACCTTTCACAATAGCATCAAGAAAAAAAATGAAATACTTAGAAATCAATCTAACAAAAAAAGTGAAAGACCTATACATTGAAAACAACAGTACTCTGAAAAAGGAGATCAAAGATGATATCAGAAAGTGGAACGACATCCCCTGTTCTTGGAGAGGCAAAACTGATAAAGTAAAAATGGCCATACTCCCAAAACTCCTATACAGATTTATGCAATCCTGATCAAAATACCAGTAGCATACCTCACAGAACTAGGGAAAACAATCCTAAGATTCATATGGAACCAGAGGAGACCTAGAATCACAAAAGCAATTCTGGGGAGCAAAGTCAAAGCAGAGGTCGTCACCATCCCTGATTTGACATTATACTACAGAGCTACTGTGATAAAAACGGCATGATACTGGCAAACATACCCAAGGATCAATGGAAGAGAATAGAAGGTACAGAAACAGCTCCAAACATACTCATTCTACCTTATCTTTCACAAAGGGATGAAGCGCCTTTGCTGGAGGAAAGATACCCTCTTTAACAAATGATGCTGGGAAAACTGGCTTTCCACATGCCAAAGATTAAACCTGGGCCCTTATTTCTCACAATGCACGAAACTAAAATAAAAATTGATCAAAGACCTAAATATTAAAACAGAAACAATTTGCTGGAAGACAAAATAGGTAAAACTCTTGAAGACATAGGCATAGGTAAAAATTTTCTGAACAGAACCCCAGTTGTACAAGAAATAATACCAATAATTGCTGAATGGATTCACATCAAATTAAAAAGCTTCTGCACAGTGAAGGAAACCACCAACGGAATGAGGAGGCAACCTACAGAATGGAAAAAATTTTGCTACTCCTCAAAGAGAAGACTAATATCTAGAATATATTAAGAACTCAAAAAATTAGACCCCCCACAAATTTAAAGACCCAATCCAAAAAACGGGCATCTGAAATGAATAGATGCTTCTCGGATGAAGAAGTAAAAATAGCAAATAAATATATGAAAAAAATGTTCAATATCACTGTTCATTTAAGACATGCAAATTAAGACAACACTGAGATTGCATCTCACTCCCAGAAGAATGGCTATCATCAAGAAATCAACCAGTAAAAAATGCTGGTGAGGCTGTTGGGTAAAGAGAACCCTAAAATTCATATGGAACATAAAGCAACTCAGAATAGCAAAAGCCATCCTGGGTAAGAAAAGCAAAGTGGATGGTATCCCAATTCCAGACTTGAAATTATACTATAAAGCTATGGTGATTAAAACAGCATTGTACTGGCATGTGGATCAATAGCCACAGAATAGAAGAAGTAGAAACAACTCCAGGCACATACAGCTATTTGATCTTTGACAAAGGGGCCGAAAACTTACACTGGAGGAAAGACAGCCTCTTTAATAAATGGTTCTGGGAAGTTGGATAGCCACATACAGAAAACTGAGTCTGGATCCATAAATTTCACCATGTACTAAACTAAAATAAAAATGGATCATAGATCTAAATGTTAAAACAGAAGCATGTCATCTGTTGGAAGATAAAATAGATAAAACTCTTGAAGACACAAGCATAGGCAAGGACTTTTGAACAGAATCCCAATGCTACAAGAAATAATACTGAGGATCAACAAATGGGATCATGTCAAATTAAAAAGCTTCTGCACAACAAAGGAAACTATCAACAGGGTGAAGAGACAACCTACAGAATGTGAACAAAGTTGGCCAGCTATTTCTTAGACAGAGGACTAACGTGTAGAATATATAAAGAACTAAAAAAAAATTAAACTCCTCAAAATAAAAGACTCAATAAAAAAATAGGCAACCAAAGTGAATAGACACCTCTCAGAAGAAAAAATACAAATGGCCAATAAATACATGAAAAATACGTTCAACATCATTGGCCATTAGAGAAATGCAAATTAACACTATATCGAGATACCATCTTACCCCAGAATGAATGGCTATTGTGAAAAACATCTAATAATGACAAATGCTGGCAGGAATGTGGGGGAAAAGTAACTTTACTGCATTGTTAATGCTAATACAAACTAGTAAAGCACTATGGAAATTAGTGTGGAGATTCCTCAAAATACTAAAAGTAGAAATTCCATTTAACCCAGCTATCCCTCTTTTAGGTATCTTCCCAAAAGCGTTATGAGATGCATGCATACTCATGTTTAGAGAATCACAATTTCTAATAGCTAGATTTTGAAATGGACAGCATATATGTCTATTAACAGATGACTGAATAAGGAAAATACAGTGTTTATACCTAATGGAGTACTAATCTTCCATAAAGATAAGCTTGAGGCATTTGTAGGTAAATGGATCCAACTTGAGAACATAATGTTAAGTGAAATAAGTCAGACACACAAGTTTAAATATCCCATGGTTTCTCTTATAGGAGCAACACTCTATATATGTATAAAAATAAAGAGCAAAATAGAAGATAGATAAATAGGAAGGAGGGAGAAATTCAAATAATTGCCCAAATTAGCTATTCAATTGTTTCAAAAATATTTTAATATATATGCTAATTTCTTTCATTTATACTACTAGTTTCTCTAAGTTCACTGAAAAGAAAGTTTTGTGCTATTATCTGTTTCTTCTCTGTAATAGAGAGTCCTTTCGTCTATGTTTTGAACTCTGAGTAACTACTTTGAAGGTAATGATACACAGTGCACTAATGGTTATTATTTTCTTATGAAATTTTGAGTTTTTTCATAAAATTAAAAAAGGAAAGAAATAAAAGCACACGTTCACTTAACCATAGCTCACAACCAACTGACTGCACAGAACAAGCTGGAACTTGACACACACTGTTACTCAGGTTCTGTGCACTGCTTCTCATACTGAACGTCCCTGCCTTTTGATTGCATGGTATGTGGCAGCTGCATTCGCTGTATTTTTTTAATCACAATGCTGTATAACTAGTTCAATGCCATTCTTATCAAAATCCCCAAAGGCATTTGTGGTGGAACTTCGCGACCCAATTCTAAAATTTCTATGTAAGAACAGAAGGGCCAAAAACAGACAAGATACTCCTGAAGAAGAAAGTCAAGGAGACCTTGACTACCTGCAACAACATTTATTATAAATCTGGACTAATTAAAACAATGTAGATTTCTTCATGAAGGAATAAATAAAATAATCAATGTGAAATAACAGAGAGCTTAGAAATAAAAACATGTAAAGTACCTTAGTATATTACAGAGGCATTGAAATCATTAGGCAAGGAAGATTTAGTTGTTCAATAAACAGAACTAGGGCAATTGGTTATCCACATGGAAAATGAAATAAAACCATCACTTCACACCCTACAGCTAAATGAAACCATATGGATTAAGGAGTGAAATGTGAAACAACTCAAATTGAAAAGGATGAAATGAAACTGTCTTTATTTGCAATTCATATGATTTTTACATAGAAAATCAAGAAGAATATATGTAAAATTATTACCAATGTTAATGGAGTTTATTAACATGACTCACAATACATCAACATAAAAATGTAATTGCCTTTATATATTCTAGCAACAAACAGAAAGCATATTTTTAAAAAAGATATCATTTATAACAGAAAACTATTAAGGTACATACAAATGAATATAATAAAATATGCAGAAGACATCTATGGAGAAATTTATGAATCTGCATTTAAAGACATTAAAGAAGACCTACATAAATGAAGATATATTATATGTCTATGAGTTCATGTTCATTTTCTAGTAGGTTTAGAAGAAACTGTAGACGTGTATCTGTGTAATCTTGGTCTAGTTTAGACTGAAGATTTTTTTAAAAAGCATGAATGTTAAAAAATGAAGTTTGATAATTTGAACTACATTAACATTAAGAATTTTTGTTTAAGAATACCACAGAGAAAGTGAGAAAAGTATAAATAGTGAGAGGATATTTGCAACATATAGAACAGATAAAGTTTTGGTGTTTAAGTATAAAATATATTTCTACAAATCAATAACAAAGAAAAAGTATCTACTGGAACAAATTGGGGAAAGGGGAAGTGGAGAAAGACAACAGATATTTAATGTTAAAACAAATACAAATAACAAGTTGAAAATATAAAAATCTGCTCAATCTCATTTGTAATCTGGAAAATGAGAATGAAGAACACAATGAGATACATTTTGTGATCATTTGATTGACAGCGATTAAATTGTCTGACAGTCCCAAGTACTGGAGAGGATATGAATCAATGGGAATTTTTGTACAGTACTGTTGACTGTATAACTTGTTACCATATCTTTGAAAACTCATTTGGCTTTATTATTAGGGTGATGATTCATGTGATATTGTACCCAAGTTCTATTCCTATGCTTATACCATAGAGCTGCAAATTCCTTTAGGAATGTGGTATGATCCATAAATGCTAGCCAAATGTGTAATTTTGGATATTATTGGAGTAACATAATAAAGTAAAAAGAGACAAGTGATATCAATTGCAATAATATATTTAATTTAACCAATACATCCAGTAGATGATAATAATTTCAACAGGTAGTCAAGAGAAAAATTATAAGTGAAATATTGTATATATATCATGTGATGTTTAGATACATCTATATATTAGGTGAATGTTTAAATCAGATTAAACACATCTATCTCCTGAAACATTTATCATTTCTTTATGGTGAAAGCATTCAAACTCCTTTCCTCCAGCTTTCTAAAATGTATAATAGATCACTATTGTCTGTAGTCACCCTACTGTGCAATAGCACACTGGATCTTCTTGCTGCTATCTGACTGTAACTCGGCACCCATTGATCAAGTTCTCTGCATCCTTCCTGATCCCCTACTCTACCTAGCCTCCTTTTTGTACAGCTCAATGTAAGCAAAATTAAGCAGTACAACTTTGAGGGAAACATCTCTGCATGCTAAAACTATCACACAGGAAACAGGTTTAGAGGACAATCATGGCTGCCTGATTTTGAATGTTTTCCATAGCCTACTTTCAAAAGTCAATAAAATCCCCTAGGTGTGGTGGTGTATGCCTGTAATACTAGCACTCTGGTAGACTGAGGCAAGAGGACTGCAAGTTCAAGCCCAGCCTCAGTAACTTAGTAAGACCCTGTCTCAAAATAAAAATTAAAAAGGCTGTGGATGTATGTAGCTCAGTGCAAAGGCCCTAGGTTCAATCCCCAGTACTGAAAAAAAGCCCATAACCGGCAAGGCATAAAAGCATACATGACCCATGCATTCAGCATTTATAGGAGACAGAAAGCACTGCAAATTTAAAATTATGCTTAAGGTGGGGGCATGGTGCCACAAACCCAGCTACAAGGGAGGCTGAGAAGGAGGATCACAGGTTTGAGCGCAGCCTGGGCAACTTAGCAAGACTCTGTCTCAAAATTAAAAAAAATAAGAACTGGGAATATGGTTCTGTACTCCCTGTGCTTAGTCGAGAGAGAGAGAGAGAGAGAGAGAGAGAGAGAGATTGCCCTTCCACTTGTTGCTGCAAGCTTATGCATGCAAAAATTGAGAGTAGGGAGATACAGGAGGCTCCTTGTAAAAGAATGGATGTGGCCAAGGACTTGGATGAAACACAGATTAAAATCTACTTAAGTGTAATGTTTAATCAAAGTTTAATGCTCATATGCCCGGGTGCATAGTAGCATTATTCGAGAATGCCAAATTTAGAAGCAACCCAAGTGTTTCTGCACAGATAAATGGACAAGCAAATTGTGGCATGTACTACAAAGGAATATTATTCAGGCATAAAAATGAGGGGAATTCTGACTCACACCACAGCGTGGTTAAAACCCAAGGACATAATGCTAAATGAAATAATCTGATTGCAAAAGGACAAGTAGTGTATGATTTTATTTATATATTAAGAGTCATCACATTTAAAACAAAAAATATGCTTAATGTTTTTAGAGCTACAAATTGATCTGCATAGAAGAACTGTGGTCGTATAATACAGATAAAGGACTAGGGGAGAAATAGATTGCAAGTTGAAAAGGAAACAATGTTAATGAAAATGGAGTAAAACTTAGGAAGGAAAAGAATAGACATGAGTTTAAGAATGCAAAAACAGAAGGACAATAAAATGGAAGTATAAAATGGAAGTATTATACATGAACAATCAATAAGTAGTCGTCAACTTGTAAGGGCATAATGTAGACAATATGTGTTCTACTGTGGGCCATAAAATACAGGGTATGAAGGACAGAATTTACATATGACACACACACACACACATGCACGCACACAATGATACCCCCATGGAAAGGTGTCTGAAATATCTGCTCTACTTCAAGAGCAGAGGATATAGCAGAAATGCAGAAAAGTACAGTGGAGAATATGTATTTACACCTGCAGGTGTGAAGACAAAAGTCAATTTATATTTAGTCACAAAAACTATGTTCTCTCAAGATTCCTACTGGATACAGGGACTCTACTGATACCATCAGAATCTTCCCCTGATTCTCCAACTCTATGGACCTCATCTTACCTCTGTTTTTCTTTATATTTGCTTCAATATTAGGCAGCTGCTTTCTGCATGATGACAAAGATGCAGGAAATTCTAGGCTCACATTCTCCTGACTTCACAATCCCAGTGGGGAGAGAGCAGCATTTCTTGCCTGATGACCCCATGAAAAGTCCCAGGTTTGTCTTGTATTGGTACAATTTGTGTCATCTGTCCATCTCTGAAACTATTGTTGTGGCACTAACCTGCTCATATATCCACCCCTCCAACTGCAGTCAGGTAGTTTAGGAGTATGAGTTATGAGCTCAATTACAGCTCTACTGATTAAGTTTAGAGCAGTCCTGGCTTCCAAAAGGAAAATCAGGGCTCCAGTTGCTGGACACAATACCATACACCCATAATTTAAAAGAGGAGAGTTTTATTTTGGCTCATGGTTTCAGGGGATTCAGTTCATGGTCAGCTGGACTCAGTATCATGGTGGAAGGGCATGGTGGAGCAAAGCTGCTTAATTTATGGTGACCAGGAAGCAGAGGAGGGGAACAGCATCAGAGAGGAAGGGGCCAGGGGCCATATATAGTACCTAAGGTCATACTTCCACACTAGTAGTGTGTTTTACTAAGCCCCTGGGCTGTTCCCAAGCCAGTCAAGTTGATGATCCAGCCGGACAGTCACAGAAGTGAAAGATGTTACTGGACATTTGTTTAATTAGTTATTTAATTACAGTTTTTAGTGGAGGGAAAAAACAGTCCCAGATCTGAGTCATTTGCAAACTAATTGGAACTATCAGATTGTTAGAGAAAACCATTTTCTTCCTCATGTCTTCTTCCAACGTTGGGATTTCACTCTTCCATATATATTGAATAGAGCTTATGCACTTCTTTCTACCTTATACTTACTGTTTCTATCTAAGAGGAGGAGCGACATATATTTGGTGAACTTGAGAGAAAAGATTTAGCAAGTGTAGCAGACCTGCCTTCCTTCACTATGATGCTTCCATGTGCTAACTGCGTGGGTTTGGAGCTTCTTTGCTTTGTCTGGGTGGCAAGTCTGTCAAGTTTGTTGGCAAGGAGGGGGTGAAGTTGCAGCTTTTAAAACTCATTTGTAGCCAAGGATCCAGGCCACATTATCCCATATTTTATCATCAATAAAGCTGGTACTTGCATCTGTGATTCTAAAATCTCTTTAACAAATGTTTCTAGATGTTGATGAAAATAGAGTTGTGACTGGTACTTCTTGTGCTGGTGTGGCAGGCTAAGGAGCGCACCAAGGTTGGCTTCAGGTAGCTGAGGCTTCAGCACCACCATGTAAAGCACTTCCTGTGGATTCAGTCTTCTCACTTATAAAATGAATAAGTGAGCTTTGGAGAGCTCCAAAGATACTTCCAAATCTAACATGTCATGATTACCAGTGCATAATGAACCAAGTCTTGAAAGACAAATATGATTCAATATTTAAAGAAAAAGAGAGGAACTGTGATTGAAGCTAGCAGGGATGAAGGTATCAAAGCAGGAGTTAGCACGGTGAATATGAAGAACAGAAAGAGAGAGGGCTGGTTGTCCAGCTCAGACATTTGCAGGCTGATTCACCTTGACAACCATTTAAGTTTATGTACATAAAGGGATGTAGGGATTCAGACATAATCACATGGAGTTTCATCGATGTATGTCTTGAAAAATATTCTACCATTCATGAAATCTCAATCAGGAAGATGAAAAACCACTAAATATTAAGAAAGAACAAACTATAATTCCTCTATTTAAGAACAGCAAATGATGAGATTGTAAATTAACCAGTTATTCTTTGGTCTGGGCTCTTTGTCTCATGACCATAGCAACTTTTGCCCTTATGCTGAATTTCACAACATTATCATTGGTATAACTGGCTTGTCTTGCTTGGCCTATCAGGTTCTGATTCTAGACCTAACATGTCCTGATTATCCTTGGACGATGATAAGAAAACAGAATAAAAGATTTTATATTTTTTCTCAGCTTATATTTCTTGCCTAATTCCTCCAGTCCCTCACCTAACAGCCCTGAGTGACACATCAGGAGATCGCACTCATGCTCTGAGAAAGCTATGCATCTGCTGATTATGCTTCTTCATGTCTTCAGGCAAACTTGAGCTTCATAACCCAGAATCCCACACAGCATGAGAAGAGGGCATTGAAGGTCATGACTGCTCAGCTACCCCCAAACCCAAGTCCCAGGATTTATATTTTCTCTATGAAACTTGAGAAAATATTTTGTATTATATTATTTTCTCCCAGGTATCAGCACCAGTTGATCAGCTAGATGGACAGAATGTGGACAAGCTCAAGAAGAAGCCACAAGAACCTACTACTCATCTGCTCACTTTCCCTCCCACCCGAATGGCAGCCTTCCATCACTTTTGAATGCTTCTCCTTCCCTTGCCTTGGGGAAGGGCGCGTCAGTCTTAGACATGCCTTCCTAAGGATTGTGGCTGTAAAACAGGCTGAGGGAAGCCCAGTGGAGTGGAATCACTGGCCTTCAAAAGAGACCCAAGCAAGACAGTTGGTGTCCACAAACAAATCTGAATCTGTAATGTAAGCTTTTTACTTCACCTACCTGTCTTCTTTTAGCAAATATTGATTATCAAGCATGGCATGGCCACTGAGAATGTGGAATAGACAATATAGACAGTCCTGCTCTTATGAAGGTTAGAACTCAGCAGAGGAGAAAAATATGCGAGAAGTAATTGTGATTAAGTTTGATGACAAAAGCAAGATGGAAATGGATAGCAGGAGTGACTAGCCTATTTTAGGAGGACACTGAAGGGTCGCCTAAGAGAATAAAACTTCAATTGATACCTGGAAACTGAGTAAGATCTAGCTAAGAGTGAGAGAGATTAGACAGAAAAGAATTCCTTAAAAAAAGAAAAGAAAAGGAAGTGCATGTGCCAACACTCAAAAGCATAATGCTTTCTAGGAACTGAAGGAAATCCAGGCTGGCTAGAGTGAGGTTAGAATATAGAATACAGAATAAGGAGAAGAGTTGGAACTTGATTGTTACAACTTGGACTACAGTAAAGATTAACATAAAATTTAAGAGGTAGGCTGGATGTGGGAAATGAAGAAAGAGGGGATATCAAGTATGACTCCTGGTTTTCTGCCATGCACAAATGAATGACAATGGTATCATTCATTAAGATAACAATGATTAGGACAGAAGCATGGCTGACCTGGAAGATGCTAAATTCTAGCATCTTGAGGTAGTTGTGAGATTCAAGTGAATCCAAAGGTCTGAAGCCCAGGAGTGTCTAAGCTGGAGATGTCCATCATAGGAATGGATGAGATCACCTCTGAGTAGACGATAGAACAAGAAAAAGAGAGTTTTAGACCAGACCTTGAAGATCCTCATTCTACTGTATGAGTAGAAAAGGATGAATCATAAAATAGGGAAGGAAATAAGAATTTCTGTCATGAAAGTCGAAGGAAGTTATCACTTATTTATTTTAATTTACACTTAATCAACTTCATTCTCTACTGTGAGCATTCTCTGTGTTTTTGAAAATGTATAGTCATACCACACCAACATCATGATTAAGAAACTGAACAGTTTTGTCGCTCCCCAAATTCCCTATGCTGTCCCTTTTTGTCAATCCCTCAGCCACTCCTGATAAACACCAATCTGGTTTTCATTTCTATAGTTTTTTACTTTTTCCCACATGAGCAGAATCGAAGTATCTCTAATTGCCAAAAAAATTCTATGTGGAATTTTTGTCTGGCAATGTTTTATGAGTTTTTTTCACTTGAAGGAATGCCCGCTGGAGACATTCTTTGAAAACGCTGAATGATATGGCAAGCAGCCTTTTTCTCTCTCCAGTTTTGTTGGGGTGTGATTGGTGAACGTGAATTGGTTATGTTTAAAGGGTACAGTGTGATGGCCAACAGCTTTGGATAGCCCCAAGTCACTGCCTGGGCAATAACAGCAAGACATGATTTGTGGATTGCTGTGCCACTGGGAAGGGGGTACATGTAATCCTGGCTGGTAGCATGGTTGTTGGAGTATTCTAGTGAAGATACACACAGAGGAAGAAGTACTTTATACAAGGTGGGAAGAGAGTGAAATGCAGAGCAATACCTGATTTCTTAGGCTCTGCCATTCCTATAAAGCCATTCTGGGTGGTATAGATGCCGGGCAGTGACACTAATAACTGGGACTGGCCAAGTGGTAACTGGTGACCTGGAGAGCATTCAACTCATCTGGAGGAGGCAGTTGCATCTCTCAGCAGCAGATTGTCACAGCATGGCCACATCTTGACTTCTTTACCAGAACCATCAAATCTATCTCATCATATGAAATCTCTTGGTTTTTTTTTTTTTTTGATGTTGGTAAATAATTAAAGGAAAAAATGCCCAAACTGAATATGACCCAAGACCTTCCACTTTGGAACCTTTGGTAAGAGCTTGAGTCATATGCATTGAAAGAAATCAACCCTATAACTGTATTTTGAACATCAAGGCAACTGCTGTTTCTTTGAAGCTCCTTCACTGCAGGAAATCTGTCCTTCTTTTGCACTATTGTGACAGCTAATCCTTGTCTTTCTTGTGATATCTACCTTGTATGAGCTACTTATGACCTCACTTTATAACAACCTGCTGTCATGAGAACCAGTCCATTCCCGAGACAGTGAGAACTCATTCACTCTCACCAGCTCCCAGGGAAGAAGCATCAATCCCATTTAAATACTCAGTCACCTCTTAAATGCCCCTCCTCCCAATACTATATTTAAACCACACCACTGTGGTGAAACCATACCACTATCTATATCTATCTATCTATCTATCTATCTATCTATCTATCTATCTATCTATCTATCTATCTTCCTCAGTGCTGGGGTTGAACCCAGGGCCTTGTACATGCTAGAGAAGTGCTCTGAGGATATGGTAATCCATGCACTGATGAGGTCAGCAGAAATCTCAGAGAAACAGAAATCTATTCTGAACAAAGAAGAATGAAACGGATATGCAAAGAGAAGTGGCCACAGTGTCAGGAAAAATTACAGGGGAAAAACAGGGTGTTAATATTTGTTTCTTCCTGTTGCTTTCATTCAAGTTGTACAACAGGAGAATTAAATTAGAACTGAGAATGTCTACACGTAGACAGAGAAAACCCCAGCAATACTATGATAAATACTTTCTGACTATTCCATGTAATTTAAGCTGACCTATTGTCACACAATTTTGGAGATTTATAGGTTGAAAAGACCAACTGCTCTGTATGTCAAATTGAAGGTGTTATAATTAGTAGAATTAGAAGCCACAGAAAAAAGTAAAATAGGTGTTCTCAGCCTTTCCCAAGTAAGTTCTATTAATAAGATCATGGAGCAAGCCCACTGACAACGATCTGATTCTGAGTGGTCTCAGTAGCTAAGGTTATTTTAGGGCTAGGGGATGGGTAGAGTGCAAAGACAAGTAGGTTAAAAAGGGACACTTCAGACTTAAACACTGTGTCTCATGAAGACATTCGAATGTAATTATTTGGACATGGAATTTATTGGAATCATACTTAAGTTTCTAAGGGGATTCCATTGCCAAAACCAACAGCATATTGTGGCTATTCCACACTTAAGTAAAACACAGATGCCTGAAAGGAAATGTCACAGAAGTGTGCGGTCTCCAAAATACTGTCCCTAGTACCGTCCTCAAATCTGGTCATGAATGAACAAGAAAAATGCCCTCAGAGTAAAGACTTTTTTAAATGAAATAAAATGGATAAAGGAGATCCTCCCAGACAGCAGAACCAGGAACTTTGAAGTTGGCTCACCAAGGAACTTAATCTGCTGTCCTTACAGGGACTCCTCGCCATTCCTGTCTAGCAGGATTTGATACAAGCAGAATTTGATTGGACTGCTGTATGTTGCCCTTGTACATATTCTCTGAATGGAATTTTAGTGCAAATACCTTGTTCCAACTGTAGCATTTTATACTGGTCATGTGGGAAGACTAGTTATTTAATTTGTAGGTCATAAGACTAGACTTTATGAAGAAGACTGTGCACTATCCAGAGACTCTTAAGTTCAAGGCAAAAGTGATAATCAGAGGAGACTTTTGGACTGTTTCACCTTTTCCATTTAAGGACAAAGAAATGAGTATTAACGGTGGCTATCCAAACTGGTGAGTTGTAGCAGACACTGTAGATTGGCCCCTCTGGGGCCTTGTATAACAAAGAACTCACTGGTTGGACTTTCTGGAAAAATTTTTAATGGACATATTCAGTTGACATATCTTTGAGTCTTTTTATCGCTTTATTCTTCTTTCTGCCTAGAGCACACTCAAAATGCCTGTGAAATGCAGATGATCATGTGACTGTAAGTTGCAAAGCAAAAGGTCTACATGTTAAGAATTTTAGGCACCTGTAGAAAGATGGCAGCTTGCTAAAGTTTGTGGGGGCTTTTCATGGCCTTCACTAATAGCCTGCAAAAAGGAAAATAATTGTGGTTGAAATTGGCATATCCAAGAGTGAGGGGAAATGAAATACAGTTTTGGTAGCAGCCTTTTATGCCTGCTATCAGCATTTCAAAATTAATGAGACTCGTATTGTGAAACACGCAGGAGTAGAAAGCCTAAATTATTTGTCTCAATATAAAGATGGAATTTTTCTTTATTTTTTTAACTTTTATCTTAGAGAAAGATAGAATTTTTCAAAAGCTAAAAGAAAAGAAACATGGTTGGACATAAGAATAGGGCTCAAGAACACCTTTATCTCTCTGGAATCCCCTAAATATCTACTTCTACCAAAGGAGAGCCAGTACCCTGCATCATCTCTCTTTCCCCACCCTAATTTTTAATGACTTCACTACAAAAGCCAAAAGAGAGTCATTTCAGTGAGAGACAAGGGGGGCTGGGAAGATTTCTAAGGCCTGTTACCTGTTAGGATAGGGCGAAGATCTGCAGATATGGTTTGAAAGCATCTCTTCCATTGACTATAACTCTAGGAAATAGAACACAAATCAAATGTATTGTGTTAGAATTCTAGTTGCCTATCCCAATATCTATTTTCTCTTTTTTAAGAAACAGGTACCCACTTTGAACTGGGCATATGGCCACTTGGAATGAAAGGCTATATGTCACATTTCCCAAACTCTTACTGCTGCTAGGCATGGCCATGCCTTTAAATTCTGGTCCCTGAAACACAGGCAGTGGTGTTTTGTGGATCTTCTGTGAAGTTCCCTTAGAAGGGAGCCATGTGCTTCCTCACCTTTCCCCATTCTACTGCCTGGAATGTGGCTGTGATAGCCATCATGAGCCCTGAGAATGAGGCTATGTCCTCAGGGGTGTTGGAACAGAGAGCTAGAAGGAATTACGTACTTCGTATCAGCTCCAGATGGTCTACTGACACGCTTCTTTGATAAAAGAAAGGAGCTTCACTATTAGGTAGGCCAGTTTTGTTTTGGGTTTTTATCCTATAGAGAACTAAATGTAATACTAAGTGGTGTACCTACTAAATTGTTAAGGAAGTTGCATTGCCGGAGGAACTCCAAACGTGGCAAAAAAAAAGAAAGAAAAAGAAAGAAAGAAAGAAAGAAAGAAAGAAAGAAAGAAAGAAAGAAAGAAAGAAAGAAAGAAAGGAAGAAAAAAGTGTATGACTTTTTCTCCAGCTCCCAAGGCAGCTCCAAGCCACTGACCTCACGCTAGAAGTGGTGCTGTCTTCCTCCCCCCTCCCTTCTGTCCCTTTTCTCCTCCCTCCCTCTCAGCCCCTCCTCCCTCTCCTATCTTTCCAGCCACAGGATGGAAATGGGGATGTCTCACTTCCTGGTCAGAGTGCAAGCACATAAACTTGAACCCAGCTAATCAGAATATTCCATCCCCTGGCTTCAAGGACTGTCAGACAATATGAACAGACGGACTCCTGATCTCACAGACGTCAGTCTCCATGCATTTGACTGCTCCTGGTACCTCATTTAGTATGGTATTTGTCTTTCCGTGACTGGCTTAATTCATTTAATGTCCTCACGGTTCATACACATTATTGAATGAGATAGGGTTTCCTTCCTTTAATGGGTAACCAATATTCTAATGCACTTATATACTATTTGTATGAATTCCATTATTATTACTATATAGTTTGCTTATCCAGTCATTCATCACTGAATGCTTGGGTTGCTTCCATACTTGAGCTATTTGTGAATATAATGCTGCTATGAACGTAGATGTGTAAGTGTTGGAGACTTGCTTTCAGTTCTTTGGAGTATATGACCAGGAATGGATTTGTTATACGGTAATTCTGTCTTACTTCTTGAGAAACCACTGGACTGCTTTTCACAGTGGCTGTACTACATTAATTCTTACCAGCAAAGCATGATAGTTCTGATTTTTATATCCTTTCCAACACTTTTTTTTCCCTTTCTTCATTTTAAATATCTTCGAGTGTGTGTGAAGCGATAGTTCATTTGTGGTTTCAATTTGTATTTTCCCAATGACTCCATGATGTTGAACATCTTTTCATGTGCTTATTGGCCACTTGTATTCCTCCCCTGCTCCTCTCCCTCCTCCTCCTTCTCCTATTTTGTAGTACTGAGGATCAAACCCATGGCTACACTCGCAGCCCTTTTTCTTTTTCTTTTTTTTCTCTTTTGGTTTTTTTGAGACAGGGCCTTACTATGTAGTTCAGGCTGGCTTTGAACTCACTATGTAGCACAGGCTGGCCTCATATTCACAGAGGTCCTCCTGCCTCAGCCTTTGGAGTGCTGGAATTACAGGTGTGCACCACCATACCTGGCTTATTTTTTATTTTGAGACAGAGTCTCACTAAGTTGTGTAGGCTGGCCTCAACCCTGTGATCCCCCTCCCTCAGCCCAGAGTGCTGGGATTACAGGATTACACTACAGCATGTGGCTTGTGTTTCTTCTTTGGAGAAATATCTGTTCGACTCCTTTGCCCATTTTCTAGTTGGATTTTGCTGTTGTTGAGTCATATACAGTTTTTATTCACTGTGCTAGATGCTAGAAATATAGCAATGGGTTAGATAGACCCTGTCCTTAAGAAGCCCACAGGTAAGTGAAGGAGGAAAAAAAAGTGTGACATTGGTGAGTCCAGTGTCAATTACATGCTCAAGCTATTAGAAGAATTTCAGAGGGTTACACTAGTAGGAGTGGGGAGCACATGTGGGAGTCTTCTCAAAGGATGCTTGCCAGGCAAAAAGGGAAGAGGCACTCCAGGCAGAGGGAAAACCACAAGCAGTGGCTCATGCTCATGAAAGAGCAGGGCGGGTGCTGAATCTGTGTGCATTTACCCGCTGCGGAAGCAAGTCCAAGGCAGACAACAGCAAGAGATGAGACTGGAGGGGCAGACAGGGAAGTTTCATGCTGGACGTTAGAGACCTGTAAGGTACGTTTAGACTTCATCCCGAAAGCTACGGCACATCATCGAGAGGCTTTAAACACAGGGCCAAACTTGTGTTTTGGATCTGAGCTTCCCGATCCTTTTTCACATCACATTGTAGTATATGTGACGATGTTTGTACGGAACTCCAAGGGCGCTCCACTTGCACCTGTGTGCTGCTGGGTACAATCAGCCTGGGTTTCAGCTGCCCCACCCCAACACAGCTGGACCAGAAGCGAAGATGCAAAGCCGTATTAGGTGGGCTGAAAGCACACAGCTGCGGCAGGCTGTCAGGTTAAACTAACCAGGCACAGCAAGGCGAGAGAAAGTAATTTGGAGATAGAATTGTTACTTGATAAATTGAATACAGGGAGCAAGGTAGGTAGAGTCAAAGAAATTTCTGGCTTGGGCAACTGGATGAGGATGCCCCATATTTGAGAGGGAAGATTATAAATCTAGAACTGGACGTAAATTTTGCTTCACTTTGAGATGACTGGCTAGAGATGGTCATTACGTTCGTTACAGGCTGTGCCATCTACAGAGAAATGAACCACATGGATCAGAAATCTAATTCTTAGAGCTTGCAAAACAGCCACAGTAGTGACTGTAATAGAGAACCACCTTCTCTCAAATGTCTCTCAGTGCACGGTCTCAAAGAGGCAATGTCACAGGTACCCTCTGACTCCAACATCTTGGGCATGACTGAGTGTAACACAGACAAACGATAGGACTCAAGTCAAGCCGATTGGATTGTCTCTTATGAGAACCAGGCACTGGAGCCTGGTCAGTTCCTTGCAGGGCATCACACATGAAGGTCATACAGATCAGTGGTTCTCAACGTGTGATCCCCGGTCGTGAAAATCAATTGTCTGGGAACTTACAGGAAATTCAAATCCTCCCATCTACTCAGCCAGCGACTCTTGCGCAGGTGGCAGCAACCTGTTTTACAAGGTTTCCCGGTGCTTCTGGTACAGGCTGCCACTCATATGGACTCTTACACTACAGCTACCATGCTGAGCGTAGCCCTCGCCAACCCTCTGAGTGTGAGCAGTGAGCAGAGAAAGCTGGACTGCAGAGAAGAAGCAGAGAGGCTGAGGCAGAGAGAGAGGAGAAACCAGCTGCCTGGTAACTGTCCAGTTCCATGAAGCCTAGTTGTTCTTTCTGCAATTGGCATTTGTGCAATTTTCCTTTATCATTATATAACTGCTTTTATTTGATTGAGTTTCTTCTTATTATTATTGTGTATTTACTGTGTGGCTACTATTCCAGACATCACAAAGGATACCAAGGTCAGTTAGGTCTGGTCCTTGCTCCTGAGAAGCCCAGTTTAATGGCAGAGGCATTATAGACAATGTTAGAATCATCGTAGGGGAGATGGGTACTGAGCTGTGAGATTATTGGTAAGCACACACACACACATACACACACACACACACACACACACACACAAATTAGCTGCATCTCAGTGCCATCAGGTTAAGGCCAGAGAGGACTCAAGGAGGAGTTGATCACCGGTATACACCCTGATGAGTAAGGTTGCAAAGAAGCGGAAGAAGAGGCAAGGCGTTCCAAGTGCACAGGAAAATGGCACAGAGATACAGGACACTATGGTGTGTATCTGGGAAGCAGTGTGTGGTGCAAGGGCAAATCCAAATTAAAGATTAGAAATGTAATTCTTCCTGGTGAAAATAACGGAAGAGACTTCTTCCCACCCCACTTCTTTCAACATTCCCTTCTGTGTCCCTTTCAAATGCATGTAAATCTTTACAAGGTCTAAATAAATAGGCTTTCTCCTAATCTCTCAACTCCCAGGAGACATCTTTTTGGTATGCAAACATCCAGGGAGTTAGCTCCCGTATCTCCCAGTTCCCATAGGAGCGTAGGAGCCTAACATCTGTGTAGGGGCAGGGAGACTTGCTTCAAGCTGCTCCCCTGCCCCCTTGCAAAACTGCTTCCTGTCATAAAGATATGAAAAATAAAGCCAACACAGGCAACATCCTGTTTTTATGATAAAAGTGAGCAGAATTTTGTGTGACGAGGGGTTCTCCTCTTACTTGTGGACTGGTTATTGCTTGTCATGAGACTGTGCAAGTAATAGGTTGTATCTGCTTGGCTACGTAAGGGCTGGGCTTCCTTTCTGTCTCCATGTTCTCTTAGCAGGCACCCTGTGATGTGCATCACATTTTGGTTTAATGCTTACTGAATAATAAGGTTCTCCCCTAACACCTTTGGGGAGAGGATTTCTAAGTGGGAGATCTCTTTTTGGATTATATTTCCCCAAAAGTAATTCTGTCTGCCTGGTACACACTGATGCATAGTCTCTCCTTGACCAAACTTTAGTCAGGCTCTCTTAAATCCTCTTCCCAACTAGGCCTCACCTTTTGGACTTCCATGTCTGTCTTTGCATGGCCCAATTTTAGCAAGAATTCTGCTAACTGATTTAGCCAGAAGCACCAGTCTTCAATATCTGATCACCCTCAATATCAGGTTCCTTATCTTCTACAACCCCTCTGATGAAGTCCCATAACCCTGGCCTATCTGCGGGAAGAATTTTTTAGGCCAGTTTAGCCAGAATGCCCCTTCACCCCTAATGTTCCCTGCTAATAATTTTCCATCCCCTGACTCCCCACTCTGCTTCTTGCATGGGAATCGCCACTCTTCCTAGTTATGTTTAGAATTTAACCCAGTTCAGTACTGAGATCTCTTTTCCATTATTGCATAGTTCTGAATAAAATCTGTTTTTATCACTTTAACTACTGTGCAGCTCTGGTTTTCTTTGATGCAAAGTGACAGGAGAAAGATGTAGCTAAAGAGCAAGCCTGAGGCCAGAGGAGCTGAGAGTGCTATGTTTGCATGTAGGCCTCGCCCCATTGGCATGGAGTGGTTATGGAAGATTGTAGTCAGGGAAGGAAAATAAACAGATTTGGACTTTAGAAAAATGACTCCAGCAGTAATGTGGAGGATGGATTAGAAGGGAGAAGGTTTGGAAAGGAGACGTAGCATAGAACCAAATGCATATAGGATAATAATTTTAAAATACTAGTCAGGGCTGGAGATTCAGCTCAGTGGTTAGAGTGCTTGCTTAGCAAGCACAAGGCCCACAGTTCGATCCCCAGTACAAAAAAAAAATACTACTCAAAGATTTTTAGTCTATTGTTACTTAAAAAGTTGTTCCTGGACTCACTTTCTGTAAGCCACACTAACAACATCTGGGAGTGTTTTGTGTGTGTGTTTGACCCACAAGGACAGTATTTCTCCAGGATTGGGAGAATAGGGGACAGCAACAGTAAGTGTGGCTGCACATTGGCTACACTCCTTGACAATTTTCTTGAACGCTTTTCATTTATCACTGGCCCTACAGTGTCATCCTAATGACCCCCCCACCAAGAGGCCAAGCACTGTTAAGTTCTAAAATATTTCTGATGGTATCCGTCAGTAGAAAAGAGTTGCTAATTACAGTGGTCTCTACCATTGGCTCCTGGCTCAGTTTATGGTAAACACTTGATATTATTAGTGGGTTCCTGTACTCCAGTTGCAAAACTGGAGTGTGCCTGATAGCACAAATCCCTCATTTGTTGACAGTGCCTACCTAGAGCCCCAAACTGACTACTGATTTTCTGGACTCATGTGGGTGCAGGTTTTCCTAGTATAAACTCCCATAAACAAATTCAAGTTGAGACTCTGTTAGTAGAAATTAAGAACCAAGGCAATTTGAATGAAGCACACACGCATTTATTAAATAGTTAACAAAGGCACATCGATTATCACTTACAATATATTTAACACGGACACAATTATCTCTTAACTGCTAGTTTTAAAAAAAAAATTGTTCAACTCTTGAGGTCGTGACAGCTAAGGGCAAAGTCTCAATCCCAGTCTTATTCTTCCCCACTCTCTTCTTGAGAACTGCACGGACCTCCCAGGTCTTGCTCATCGGCCTCTGGGAAGGCATTGACTACAGATACTCCTCAGATGCCTTCTCCACTCCCTCAAGTCCAGTTTTAGTGAGCACACTGTCTTGTTTGGCAAGTGGTTTCTGCTAGCCACTTGTTGTTATGCTATGACTGTTCCCCAGTCTCACTCTTCACAGTGGTACATGAAAGCAGCACATTGCCTCACTTACAGGGAAATGCTTCCCTCTCTCTCATCAGGGAAACCGTACCTTGCTCGGGGTGCCCAGGCTGTCCTTGCATTGTGCTGTTTGCATGCACAAGACCAAACTCCTGACCTACTCTGACCAGAACTGCCTTCTTCTGTGGATTTCTGCATCTGCTTCAGAATGCTGTGCTTCTGCTTTGGGGACCTGTTCACGTGGATGAGAATCAGACCTTCCGTACCTCATAAACATTACCCTATGTGCTGGTGGAAGCTCTTTCTATCTAAGGGACCGTGCTTGGAGCTCTTGATTTTTATTTCCCAGAAGCCCATTGTCCTCCTGCTTAGGGGAGAAGTGTTCCACTGGTAGTGAAAGGAAAATCTAGGATGGCTCATTTAAACAGAAACTTCTAGTACAGGGAGGAGCCAAATGAAAAATCAGAGTGTGTTCACCTGTTGAATATTAGCAAGTGTACCAGGTGTGACTGAAATACATAGTGAATGTTTAAGATTTAAAGTTATTACGTTAAAAGGCACACTGACATTAATCCCCTTCAAAGTATTTCCCCCTCACTCTGAACACACTTATCCCATGGTGCTTGTCCTTTTCTGAAGCAGTTCTGAGAAGTCTTGTTATGTCTTTATGAGGTATGATTAAAAGATGCAATGAATGCTGCAGCCGAGTACCATCCAACAGAAAGGCAGGCTTGTAAAAACATGACTGGATTTTCATCCCTCTTATTTACCAGATCTGGCACCATGTGACTTCTGGCTCTTCCCCAAAGTCAAAATGACCATGAAAAATAAACATTTTGAATTGATTCAGGGCATTGAGGCAGCCAGGACAGTACAACTAAAGACACTCATGAAAGCAGACATCAGAACTGCTTCAGAAAGTTGCAAAAACATTGGGTTAAGTGTGTGCAAGTTGAGGAGGATTATTTTGAGGGGGTTAATGGCAATATGTCTTTTACTGTAATTAAAATACTTAAACATCCACCTTAGTTTTTGATCACACCTCCGGGCTTTAGGCTACCCCAGAAATATAACATGTATAGGCCTGTCACCGTGTCAAGCTCACTATAGATGCTAACCGTGGGAATGAATTCTAGTCTGTGGAAATTCGGGATGATCACTATCTAGTCAATATTATAGGTGCATTACTATTTCAGGACTTCCCCGACAATTACAAAATTACAAGTCTTCAATTTTTGGCCTTCTTGATGTGGTAAATGATTGCAGCACTCATCTCTAGGAATTTGACTGCTGCTTCTAAATGCTGAGATTTAACGCCTGGAATATGGCTTCAGTAAAACACATCTCCTAACACCCCAGTGTTACACAAGGGCCGTTTAATGTGCTACACCTCCTGGGGATGTGTGCTCGCGGCTGTCTGATGCTGTACCACCGGACAGTCGTGCCTTTTTAAATACAAACACTCCCAAGAGGGGCAGCACAGTGAACACTGCCATTCTTTAACACTAGAGTTGAATTTTCTCTCAAATCTGAGCTGTGAGCTGCTCTCTCTTAGCTTGAGAAGCCCAGCAGGAAAGTTCTGAAGTGGGAAAGTCTGGATGCATCTGAGGATACAGGCCTGATAAATTGCTATCATAGGTCTTTTAGAGGGCTAAAGGCCACCATGAGGGATGAATAAAGCAGGTCCTTAGAAAGATGCCCTGAAAAGAAGTTGAAAAGCACCCAAGACAAACTTGGTTTACATATGGTTTTGCCCGTGGGTCAACTTCCTCCTGACAAATAAAAACTCCAAGACTCCATTTTGACCAGGGTTGGGAGTGACTGCTCTGAATGCCTACTTATCATTCAGTAACTTCAAAGAGAAAGACAAATAGAAATGAAGAGGCCAAAGACCTCTTGTAAATGTCTATATACTGAACTGGTTTTAGTGCTAGGATTATCAGACTTACAAGAATACACACAACACATCAAAGGGCTTACAGTTGGCTTATCAAGAAATGCCAAAGTGGGAACCACATTAGAAGTAGGAAAGCGGGCACAAAGGGCAAGGGACATCCATATGGTACAGCTGATACTGGACAAGAACCCAGCTTCCTCCCTGGACTTGTCACTGTTATAGATAGGTGAATAATACTTTACTCTGCCACAACCTCTGATCCAAATGCTCTCAATTGGGGTTTTGACAGCTTGGCTACGGAAGGGTGATCAATGCAGAGAAATTCTGGATTGGTGTTTCTGAAGGCTTTAAAATCTGACAGAATAAAACATTACCAAGTTACATTTATTTTCTTAAAGAACAAAAATGATTATCCTTTCACTCCTGTGCCTTTTGTTGGAGATAACCAATTTTAAGTGACAGAAAACATTTTAATGGACAAATTTCGTGCATTTCATTATCATGCCCATCTGGAAAAGGATGAAACAAACCCTGGTTTCATACATCACACTGAAGATGCAGGACAGAAATGCATACTGGGCACTCACAAACTTCTGATAACATATCTGAGAATATGCCTTAGGATTTCTGAGGCATAACAGAAACAAGTAAGCATGATCTCAAGATTCTTAGTTTTCTTTTACTAAAATATAAGCGACTTTCTTGTGTCAGTAACTCCGATCATCAATGAATAATATACCTAACACAATGGATATATTGTCTACATAATTCAAAATACTTGAAGTATTTGGAAGTAAATTTACTCTGTGTATGAAATATAACATTGGACCAAATCACAAATTTAAATTTTATATTAGAATTGCTAAATATTAGGATTGATGTGCTAGGACATGAATAGTTTTTAAGTGAGCTCCTAATATATGAATATGGATTCATAAAAAAGACAGAACCATGAAATTTACATACTTTATTAAAAGAACAAAATTAAGCATAAAAGTAGCATACTAAAATGAGTTACAAAATGCACACTTCTAGACACAAACAGGCACGACAGCACTAGAACTTGGAAAAGAACCCAAAAGTCAACACATCTGCAGTTGAGGGAATGAGCTATTGAATTTTTACAGGCAAATATGATGCTATAATGGAACAGTTTTTGTTTTTTGGGGTGCTGCTGGGGATCGAACTCAGGCCCTTGTGCTTGATAGGCAAGCGCTCTCTCACTGAGCTAAATCCCCAACCCCTGGGAATGATTTTTATTTGTAAAACATTCTGGTTGTTATTTAAACCCATAAGTTTTGTACAGGGCTAAACATTTTATTATAGGCATTCTTAAATTGCCTTTTTTCTTCTCAAAATAGCTTCCATTTTCTACATCCCAGATCATTATTATATGAGTGCATACAGTTAGTCCTTAATGAGTACATCTTGGAGTATCCCTTTTATTAAAAAAAATCTTGATTTATAGCTAGGCACAGCATCACACACCTGCAGTCTCAACTAATCAGGAGGTTAAGGTGGGCGGACTGTTTGAACCCAAGAGTTTCAGACCATCCTAGACAACATAGAGAGACCTAGCCTCAAAACAAAATATATATATAATTTAAATTACTATAATTTGGGAGCAAATGGCTTATTTTCTATGAATTAAAGCAGGAACAATAAAAATACAAGGAAACATTTTTGAAAAGGGTATCCTCAGAATCAAATGATGTGATGATTGTATCATTCCTTCAACTGCTAGACACAAAAGACGCAGCAACAAAATAATCTGGTTTCCATCACTAACAAATAACATCTGTATACAGAAATAAAGCTTCAGAATCAAGCAGTTCTATGACAGATAAATCTTTAGGTTGTGTGTTTGGGAGAAAAAGCTTACATAATAGTTGCATTACTTGTAGGTCTTGTTACAAAGGTATTTTTTTAAAAAAATAACATGATGTAAATGACTAGTAAGGATTTTTGCATTTTCTCCAAAGAACGATAACTTATTTCATAGTGATACTTGCTTATTTCAGGTATATGATTATTGAGGAAGGGTTCTGTATAAAGATAAAATTTCTTGGAACTGTTGGTCAGATCGTCAGCCTGTTTGTTGCATCATGGGTACTAAGTGATTATGAGTTGATGGGAGAAAAAAGAAGTCCCTAGCCAGCTGGCCCTGAGCTATTGGACAACTGTAAGGCTTGGGTTGCTTTGTGGCTTTGTCTGTCTGTCTGTTTCTCTCTCTCTGGGAGTGGAACTAAGGGCTTCACACATGCTAGCAAACATGCTACCATTGAGCCACACCCTCCAGCCTTACATTTCTGTCTCTGAGAGAGCTAGCAATAGGCAGCAATGCCCCAAACCCAGCTCTTCTAGCACCAGAATGCTGCCCTTCTCCAGAGTGAGAGCTATATGCCTCAAGATGGGAGGGACTCCAAGTACCTGTGGTGACCTCTCCCTTCATCTTTCTAATCTCAGCCCTTCCTAGGCCTCATTCCTTGGGGACAACAAGAAAGTTCCGTGGCTATCTGTAGGTAGTGTGGACCTAAAACTGGCAGAAGCGGTTGGATCGAAGCATTCCCTTCCAGCTCCTGTATTATGTAAGATTTTGCCTGGGTCTCTTCTGTTTCATTTGAACAAAATATTGGGAGGCTCAAGTGGCACAGTGAAGTAGTACTTTGTAATCTGGTAAAGGGAGGTCAGAAAATAGCTTCCACTGAACATGAACAATGCAAATAAGGCTGTTGCTAAAGTGGTGCCAGGAGCATGTTTGCTTCCTTGAAGGGAACAAACTGCCCTATACCGACCCTACTCAACTGGGAAATGAAATCTTGCGATGGTTGCAAATTTGTTTTAGGGTTCTGGATCTTAAAGGAGGAATAGAAGCCAGCATTAATATATTAAATGTCACTAGAATAGATATTAATTGATATACTTACTGATATTATATAACAATAATTTTCTGTGAAAGATGAAATCTGGGTTGATCATAATGAAAATGACTATCTTGCAATTTACAAGGTATATCACGGCTTGTAATCATTTAAAAAAGAAAACCTCTGCCACAAACAACCTACCTGGGTGTGTGTGTGTGTGTGTGTGTGTGTGTGTGTGTGTGAGCACAGAAAGTGGGGATTCACTTAAAAAGCAAACAATCTTTGCTAGTGGTCTTGCTAAAAGTAGTACTTCTACTACTGTTCAGTGTTGCTAGCTAACATTGACCTGTTACCTGTTACCAATTTTCTCTCCTAGTGAGATGTAACTAAGAAGATAAAGCCTCCACAACAGCAAAGCAGCATTATGCTTTATATAAGTCTTAGAGCAGAAAGGAAAAAAACCCTCCTTTTCAAAGCCTTAGGAATAACTTTCTCTTACTGACTTTTCCACTATTATCACAGTCTTCTTATATTTAAAAAAAAGCTCCAAGGATCGCTTTCATGGACTATGTACACAAGTGCAAAAAGGTGTGTCTCACACATTCGCACCCTAACTGAGACAATCAGGTAACTGCAGCATATGTCTCTTAAACACTGTTCAGGGCTCATTCCACAGTATCTTTACATATGGTTTTGCAAATATGAATTAATTTCAAAATATGTTTAATCATGTTTCAATCCTCATGCATATTTGCACATTGAATTTCAGAAAAAAGAATTTTTGTGTATTTTTGCAGCTACAGATATGTCACACAGATAATGTAATTTTCAATAAACGAAGTTATGTAAGGTCAAGTGATATTTTATATATATGAAATGATTGTGTTTTGAAGTCAAAATACTGTGAAATAACCCTATCCACACAACAAAGTCTACAAACTATAAAGCCCAACTCTAGAATCCATGTGTTGTAAACTTTTTGACCAAAAAGTCACAGAACACAAATTCAGCTTTCACATGTGACTTAGGGATTAAAATATTCAACCACATCTGTTTTCTGAGTTTTGAGCTGTATCATCCACATGCTCACACTATCACAAACCACAGATAGTTTACAAATAAAATTTCCACACATGCACACACAAATGTCTAAAGGTAGCCATGTTGTAGTTTTGTTGCCAGAGCAACAACTAAATATAGTTAACAATTATTATTTTTGTATAAAGTTAAATTTGTTCTTAAACTGTGAACTGTAGAGAGTAGTTATGGATTGTCATCTGTATCTGCCATGCTTTAGTGTCAGTTTAGAACCTAGCTAGGTAGGTTGAATATATGTAGTAAAACTTATAAACTTTCTCTAACTCTCCTTCAAAATTAAATTCTTAAATTCATTTGTTACTTAGCAATATAAAAAGTCATAAAATAAAAACCTTTAAGACTAAGAACAAGAAAAGTGAAAACATGACACCAATCAGTGAGTTGGTGTTCAGACTCTAGATTTGTAGTTCTATTTACAATTTGATTAGGCTATCAACTAAATTGGCAAAAATTTTTGGTATACTCTTTTACATGCTGATTATTCTATTGCCTTCAGCAGGCACTGATAAAAATAGGCCACTATCACCATTCTTAATCAGAATTTGGGAAATCAGATTCCCTCCCGAAATTTTCTTCATTTCTATCTCAATCTATGTAAAATGTATGAGTGACTAAGAATGAGTACTTCCGTTTCTAATCATCCTGCGCACCACAGCCTGCCCTCCAGACTAAAAGAACTCAGAAAGCTTGCGGCTGTGCTTTGCCTAAGCACACCCTCACTGACTCCAAAAAGGGAGAAGGACCAAATAGCATTCCAAGTAGCCCTGAGCCTTCCTTCTTACCACGAAAAACTGTAATGTAAATGTTGTTCCTTGTTAGACAGCATTATGCTTACTGGTCAGGCCATTAAAAACTGACTCGAGGTGTAATTTCATTTGGTACCTGCTGACGGCAGGGACAAGGCACTGCATCTCCACACACTGGAGAGCAGGCGAGCTGAGGCTTCCCACTAGTGAACGCAGCCAAGTACTGTAGGACGACACTCACGGCGGGATCAAAGTGCGTTTAGCATGATCAGAAACTGATGGAAGTGACTGATGGGATAGGGAGAAGATGGCTTTTATGATTAGCTACAAATTAAAGTCTAATCTAGAAAAGCGAGAGGAAATGGAACAGCTGGTTGTGGAATCGTGCTCCAATTGCAAAAGTAAACGCTGTATTTAAATAGCAATTTTTATGAATCCATTTATCTTAATTTAATTTTAATTCCTCTTTAAAATATACTTTCATTATGGTCACATAGTGCTTTTTGTAAAAAATTGGAACTATTAAAACCCTCTTAAAAGATAACTTTTAGATTATTTTTCTGTATATAAGACCCGTTTCATTAAAGTTTCAGCACTCTCGCAGATTTTTGCAAAAGGCTGAGAATAATGGACAAAAACAATAATTTTGGATAAATAAAAAGAGGCCCTTGTAAAATACAAACATTATAAAATGTTAACTAAGAATTACAAGTGATTAGAATTTTATATATACAATTTATCGAATAAATTTTTGCTTAGAGTCACTGATTAGTTTGTGACTTGTCTTTTTAACTGGAAATTTATAGTCTAATGACTTATTGGTCTTTTCTTGAATAAAGATAATTTGAGTTGAAGTAAGTCATTGCACAACTAATTTATAGAGTGCTATTTTAAAATTTCATTTTCTCAAAACTCTGTTGAATTTGATCAAAACTCTTTCTTTAAATTCATCTACACAGCAATTTTTAAAATGCCAACAGTGTAGCAAATGGTGGCACCCAAAATACAATTACCCTGAATGGTCCTCACTCAATCTTTTACTAAAAATAAGTCATTATTAATGTCTTCCAGTGCTTACAGCAACACGAAAACAGCTGTACTTTAGGTCTATGTACATCTTTGTCAAAAGTTTTAAAAGTTAAATGAGATAGTATGTTGCATCAAAAATGTCAAAGTACACAAAAGTTCATTTTGTACAAAAAAGTTCCCATCCCCATTAAGGAATACATCTAGACTAGCTCAGGTATATCCTTCCTGGATTCATGTGGTCACATCTGCCCTTCTGGAGAGGCGCTGGCACAGATGACACAAAACTCAGGGCCACACACAAGGCATCTCCAAAAGGGAAACCCTACTTTCTTCTCTAGCAATGTTAAGATCTCAGGAAAGAGAAAATAAGCGGCTCAAAGAGTTTACAGGTAAAAGAACAAATCTGTATCTCTAACCGCAGGCAACACTCTTAACAGGTGACTGTGGCTCAGTACAAGTAAGACTGTTTAGAAATCACAGTTGAGCAGGATTCCAATTGATAATTAAGACCAATAAGATGACAACTACCGTAGACGACTTTACTCTTATGTATTCTGCGCCAAACTGATCTGCTTTGAGATGGAGTCTCAATGCTCTGAAACACATCGTGAAACGGATCTACAGTTGGAGCCTGGAGATGGTTCTGGGTCTCACGATGGCTGCTTAGCTTTAGAGGAGTCACACGATCTTGAGTTTCAGTTTTGCCGACTGTGAAAAGCTTTTGCTGATTACACTGTTTTGCAATTCAAACCTACCAGCTGGCTTAAGGTATCCTAAATCAGATTTTCTCTTTGCTGGTCATTTTCATGAAGGAGAAAAACAACTCTTTTCTCTATAACAAATTTGATGGTTTTATGGAAAATATTAAATCTAAATTGATACAGAATATTACATGCTTCTGCCACTGTGTATTAACTGAGTAGAACAGAGATGTACTGTAGAGCACAGAAATTGCTATTTTGCTTGCGTAAAATTATTTCATAAGTATTAATGAGAATTCAGCTGACTTCTGTGGAACACAGTCAGTCTATGTTAACCGAAGAGTGCTAATCTGCCGCATTATACACAGATGTAAAGGCAAAGGAATCTAAACAAATGAAAACAGAGGCTTAGTTCTGATGCAAAAGATTCTGATGTTAAAGTTTGGGCAGGGAAACTCTTGTCATTTATCACGGGCACTTGCTCCTTTACTGAAGTGTTTAACAAAATTGGCAATTCAGCTAAACTGAAGCTCAAGACAAGTGCGAACATCTTTCTCAGTTCTGTGCATAAATCAAAGTATAATTTTAAATGCCTCTGTGCCCCCGCCCCTGCCATTTCCCCAAACCTGTACTCAGGCTTCCTCTGTGATCAACAGAGAAGATTGTCCATTCCAGAAGGAAAGGCCTCATTTGGAACCAATTCTCTTTCACCCTGACTGACTTGTGCTAGATTGCATCTTATTATTCAAAGAATAGTCTAAGAGCTTGAGCCATTTGCATTTGGAAAATGGCACTTGTGTAAAAGGTTACATTGCAATGATTTTACACACTTTTCGCCAGTATGTAAAAACTATCTCTACCTCCTCCATCTCTCTGTTTGATTTATAACCTGCAATTAGCATACCTTTAAGCCCCCACTTTCTCAGCTGACGATGACAAATGGCTCAATTTTAGACACTCAACCTAGGAGACAGGATTCTTGAGAAACAAAAAAAATAATGTAATGGTTACTTCACATAATTTTTAGTAGAAACACTGAAAAAATCATTAAGAAGTGAATTGTTTTTCAAGCCATTTAAGAGGAGTGTATTCAGGGTTAATGTTTTAAGAAGTGTCCTACTTGTGTAGCTAATTATTTCTCTCTCATAAAAAAATCTAGTCATTTTATCAAATTATACAAGGTCAGATCTGCAGATACAAATTACATACATGCATGTTTATGAACAGGTTTTGTGCACACTCAAAAGTGAGGCATTGTAAATGTGTGTCACAAGAAACCTACAGAAATATTCTAAAGAGAGCTTATTAACATGAACCTGCCATGTTTTTCAAGCACATAGATACTTCTGTTCCCTACTAACATTTTAATTCATGTCAAACACCACACATATAAGGCAAAACACTATAGTATGTGAAAACTAAACATAGCCCAACCCAATACAATACCACCATGGGGAAAATGGTACTGGATATATTTGTTACATTCTAAATGAACTCAATGGACTATCCTGTAAACAAAATAGTAAAGTAACACTTCAAAAACAGATGAACATTTAGCCACCAAAATGTACAGTAAGCCAACAGCACACTGTTGAAATTTGTTTAGTATAATGGTTACAGAAAAATCACAAAACTTTATGATCATGTTCTATCTAATAATTCAAATAAAATGGATGGTAGTTAGTTTTCTGATTGTGTTTTAACATCTCCACTGAGCTTTAATGCTTTATTTTTATTTGGATTTGTTGGCTGGCATGTTTGCTTTGTTTAATATATTGACTGCACCATGCTTATTGTGTTGGTAGAAGAGGACATACGAGAATACATATAAAAAGGCCATATGGAGGTTCTCATGGAGAGATTCCGATACTCTGTAACTCTGCTGTTCAGAATTTCGACTGAAATGGGAAAAAAGAGAGAAAGAAAGAGTGAGAACTTTTGAAGGGTTATTAAACTAGGTTATTAAACTAGTTCTGAGAATGAACTATCCCAGGATAGTCCCCATTCTGAATTTTCAGATTCGACATCTACGAAAATGGGACTGATGGAAATAATTGCTACAGAGCCACAGAACTCTGACAATCTAGGACAGTGATGGCAAACGTTTTAGAGACCAAGTGCCAAACTGCAACCCCAAACCCACACATCTATCGCAAAGTGCCAACACTGCGATTAAACCCGAATACTGACATTTTAGTTCAGAAAAAAAAAAACAACTCTTCATCTTTTATCTTAAAAGAAAAACACAATAACCCCCATCCATAGGTTTGCCATCACTGGTCTACAGGATGCTCCGACTAAGGAGCTAATGTAGAGAAATTCTCTAAGCTAACAGAGACAAGCTCCATTATTTAAGACATTTTCCATACAATGCTGGAACATTTTCACTGATCATTCACCCACAGTTTCACCTCCTTTAACAGGCATATACTGAGAAAAACACTTCGAAATATGCCAGTATTAATGAAAATTTATATTTTTAGCTGAATGTTTTAAAACCATGTAGAAATAGTCAAAGTGAGGTATATAGATAGCATTGTACAAAATTATATTTTTGATCTTTGGAAAATTTTCAACACCTGTCACATGTCAAAGTGATTATGTTCTGCCAAATACCTCTATGTTTTCTAATGGAATAGGCAAAAAAGAATCACACTTCTCCTTTGTGGGGAAGTTAATTACAGTTGACTACTTTTGTTTACCTTGATGTACAGCTGCCTGTGGAAGTTGAGCAAATGTTGGTAAAACCTACTTCTGATGTTTAGTGCTTCCCCCAAGCTGCCACCATCCCAAAGGACACTCCTGCAAACCATTACGATTTATAGCTCCTTCCATTATTCCACATACAGAAAGGCATCTTTTTAAAACATTCCTTATGATGGAGAGGACCTCTTTACATCAGTCAGCTATCCACTGTATCCAAAATAGAGTACTGGGCCTGTGTGTCCTTAGCAACACAGAAGGATTAGCTGGGATCTGGGGGACAAGTCCAACAGGGAATACAACTGCCGCCTCCTGCAACCAAGTGTCACACTGCAGGTATAACAACTTTCAATGAGTAATGTGTGCAATTCACAGTTTGTACACTTGTTTAATAAATCCCTAGAATTAAGATACATGGGAGTGTTAAGTGGCTTGAAAAGACAATTCCATGTGAGTGGCTGCTCAAATTAAGTGCGTGCTACTGTCGGCCCCGGACCAAGCAAAGAGCGGTCAAAGAGGAAGGGAGAAAATCCAAGAGCAACAAAAATTAAAAAAAAAAGATTCAAATGAAAATAATGATTAAACTGCTACTCAAAATTCAAAACAGCTGGAGCAATTCTGTTTGACTTACACAGGAAGCAACACAATGCTGCAGACTATAAAAGCATTATTTTGTACATTGTCATAGGAAAGGCATAATGCTTACTGTCTTTAACATAATCACCTCAGTCAAATCCTGACAAAAGTACTTTCATTTATTTCACTAAAAAAAATGCTATAAAAATATTAGACTTGAAATTCAAGGTGATTTGTGCTTTTGGCTAACAAATCTTACCCCCTTGACAACAGAAAAGTGTTTCAGAATTTGTAAGCTCACTGGGAAAATATAGTACTAGCTGTCGTTTTCATATTTAAAAATATGTATTTGCTCTCACATTTTAATTCAGAAATTTTAGGATGTGTAAATTAAGCTCCAAGTTAAAAGTAATGTCTATTAATGAAAAAATAAAAGCCTTTAGCAAACGCAATCATCTAAATAAAAGATATAACCTATATGACTCATATTAATATCTAAACTGATTGTTCTACTGGAATCTTCTATATCTGTGAAATGAACATGCTGCTATTCAATTCATCTATTTTTAATTGAGGCACCTACACTAGTAAAAAAGATTTTTGATTAAAAATTTCCTAAGAATTCTGTTTATTTTGTTCACTGCTTGGACATAGTAATCAATAATCACAATAAATCTCCCAGAACATTTTAGACATACTAACCACTTCCACTAAGTTAATTTTGCAAAGCACAGATTAGACTGTGGTTTGCTCCTCCAATGAATTAATGCTGTGTGTGCTCCATGGTTATTATGCTCGTGATTTAAACAGCAGTAGAACTTGCAGTCTGTGGACATGGTTAGAACTTTAATGAGGCAGGACGGCCATAACATTATTGGGTAACTATTGTATGGATTGCCTTACAATTTCAAGATGCCCCCAAAACTTGTAATTTCCCTGTGACTCTGCCTGAAATATCTGCAGCAAATGAAAAAGCGATGAAAGTGTATTAAATGTCTGTATGAAAGGGAATTTCTGATGTAATCACTGGTAATGATAAGGATATCTGTGCCTTGGAAAGAAATGTGATGTCTCGCTTTCTTTCCAGTGGATCTGAAAGTAAAGACGATGACCGCACTAAGTCAAAGTTCAAACACAATAACCAAAAATTGCAGTGAAGTAAAATAAATTCTCCTCTTGACCAATGAGGAAGAACTTAATAAATATTTAGTACAGTATATGCATTTGAGGATTGATGTGGTAGTAATAACTGGATATAGGGTATCAAGAACAACATCTGATCATCAATTAAAAATGTGTAAACTTCAGCCAGTTAACCTTGGGATGAACAGAAAGAGCATATGGTACCCTAGAATGTACACAAAAAGAAAACTAATGAATGTGACAGTTCCTTAGGAAGCACGTAAGTATATAGACTGATGTCTCGCACCAATCCAAGAAACATATACTGTGCCTTTCCAACATGTCGTCATAAACTAGGTCTCAACAGGTGAAATAAATGGCCAAACCTGATTGCCTGTAGTTGTTGCAGCGAAGGGAACGCTGGTGGCAGGTGTTGTTGCTGCAGACACAGTGGTAGGTGTAGCACCGTGCATCATGGGCACTTTCAGTAGGAAACCACGGAAGCAACGCACGGGTGGGTGGAGCATTTACACAAGCAGGAGGAACACGATGGAATGGGGTGTGGCGGGTTTCACAGCAACAAGCCATGAGACATCATCACGATGGATACACCAGGGTGCAACATGCAATCACAATCAGTGCAAAGCAACACAGCACGGAGGGGGGGAAATTTAAAAAGAGAAAACGGGAAAGCCAATTATAGTTACCATTTAGAAAAACGGAACCATTCTCAACATTTAGTAAGTTTTTGAGCAGAATCACGTTGTAGTTGACTCAAAAGGCCAAATTTTCAGAAGGGGTTACAAATGAATGCACATTAAAAAACTCCCAATTTATTAGGGCTGCCTGAAGCTAATTAAGCAGACAAGTAGCTGGGCTGCACATTAGGCAGGGGATTAGGGAATTGTGAACTGGACTCCCAATTAAACTTGAATTTCACATAAATAATAAATTTTTTCAAGTATAAGTATACTCCATAGAGCATTTTATTTGGCAACCCTCTCATCTGTTCTGCCCTGGTGAGTTGAGCTAAATAAAGTCAAAACCTCCCAAACGCATTTTACCCCCTTTACTCTAACATGCTAAATAGCTTCCCTCATATATTCAGCCTAGATCAGTATCAGTTGTCCTAAGTGTACTCACTGTATTTGCAGGTGCAAATGGATAGTTTTACGTATACTTACCTGATCTGCATGAAAAAATAAAAATGTAGCTCTATTGGTTAGGGGAGGAGTGATTAAAAAAAAACACAGTGAAGCATATGTGCGGATTGTTACGTATACCTCTAGAAAATTTCTTCGAATCATTGGCTGTACATCAAATACATGGAATAGTTCATAGTAAATCTTGTCTTGACAGCAAATATTAGAGCTACAATGGCTAGCAGCTGCAAAATCTCTTTTAGGATTTTTTTTTTCTTTGCTTTTTCTAGTTTCTAGTTTCTATTTCATTCTGAAAGCTTTTGGACACTTTTCTAATTTGCAGCTCATTTTGGAAAGCCAACCAGGGAATTAATGTGTGAATGGTGATGTGCGAATGGCAAGCATACATATATAATAATTTATCATGTCTATATCAATTGAATTCGGATTTTCTAAAAGTTTGCTGAGGAAGTTAATGTTTAGAAGGAAGAAAATCAACACATACAATATCATGGGAACAAAAAACGTACCCCAAATGGTGATTAAGAGAACTTCATCATAATCCCTTCTATTCATCCCGAGTCACATATTACCTATAGCTATCCCTTATTGTCTCACATGCCAATTTAAGAAAACATTCTTGTTTGCTCCCTGGGAGCGCAGCAACTGTACAGGAAGTAGCACCACCAAGCAAGCATGCAATTTGCATTCCTAAGCAGAGCTCTGAAAGTGAAAGGACAGGGCAGCATCCCCAAGAAATAGGGCACAAAATGTGAACACAGACACACTTCTCAGACTCGCAGCAGTCTATTCTTCTAATGATATGCATAACATGTTTCTGGTGGTATTAATGGAAATGTTAATTCCTAGAGGGAACAGCTCATCTCTCAATAACAGAGGCTTCACCCGTCCACTGTCAGGGTTCAGACCTTGTTATGTTAGTGTGTGTTACTTCTACACTGTCATCATTTTGACCTTTTGTTTTTATCTCAATAGGCCTGTTGGTGCCTCTCGGGCTCTGTAACTACTCTAGTCCAATAGGATGGGAGGTCAAGCTCTCCAAAAGAGTTTGCAAACTCTCCAAAAGGATGGGAGGAACTGGATTGATGAGATGCCGGAGTGGGTTAGGGTGGGCTCATTCCTCACTGCTTTGTCTGCTTGTCTGTTCCTGGTGCCTAGGAGAACTCTAGGAGCTGTGAACTCCCCACCTGCTTTCACATCGTCCTCAGTATGAGTAATGTAAAAATAGTTTAGATATGGCTATCATATTCTGTCGGTGGCTAGCTAAAGTATCTGTGTGTTAAAACCACATAACCCGCCATTTTTGAAACAATTCTGCTGTGCCTAGTTTCTGCGCAGACAGAACTTTATTTTAGAACACTACAAAATTCATTCCAGAACACTGCAGAATGCTCTAGCTCTGTGCAAGTCATTCTTTCTCAACATTTGAGTACTGAATGGTTTGCATAGCATGGACAACTTTTGGGGGAAGGAACTGTTTCATTGTACTTTATAAATTATACACTAAAATAGTTCACAATTTTTAAAATAATAGATGTAAATCTAAAAATAAAATTGTCCAGTTTGGCTCAGCACAAAAACATTTAAAAATGTTTCAGTTGCTAGTTTAGGACAGAAATAGAGAAATGGCAGGGTCTGTATGTGGCAACCAGCTAGGAGTTGAGAAGGTAGGACGGTTTTGATTCCATAAAGACGTGGAACACAAACCACAATATTAAACCTTAAATCAGAAAATGTCCAGTCATATCAGTCATTCATCTCTTTCATAGCGACAGCAGAAAAACACATTTTTCAGATTAGAAGAAGTGGAGAATTTTTGAACAAAACCTACCAAAACTTGTAGCGGGTGCCATGCACAGTATTGGCCCTGTACACCATGCAGAAAAGCGTGGAAAGTAAAGAAAAGAGAGATTTCATTATTAAGGCTTTACAGATAGAAATGAATTTTAACTAGAAAGATATTTTCTTTGCAATATCAATTAATCAGTACATGCAAACCCAGTAATCTGTCATGCTTATAATTACAGATTAGCTTTAAGATCACAAAACCTAGTTAATTAAAGTACTTCATAAATTCTTGAGTAAAAAAACGAACTTTAATTTTTCTTTAAGGGAATTACCTCACTTAAATTGCACATTTATCACACATATTCTTTTCAAAATATGCTCCAGGGTTTGATATCTGGTACCCGTTTTTCTATTTAAAGTAGTAATCTATTACCACGGCCTCCTTCACCTCGCTGAAATTGAGGGTTTTATAATGAACCCACGGCGAAGGGCTTTCCATTAAGGGGGGACTCTCAGACAGGTTTTTTGTTGTTGTTGTTGTTGTTGTTTTTGCTGTTAATTAAGAGAAAGTAGATTTTTCCGACATTTTTACGTGTAAATGTAGCTTTTACTTCGGCCAAATCTGGCAAGAAAAGAAAAGAAAGAAATCTAACTTCTAAACCTATAATCAACAATGTAAATTTTTTCACATTCAACCACCTTGGCTAGACTTCCTGGGCTGCCCAATTGATTCTACAGCTATAAGACAAATAGAGTTAGCCAAGGTACAGGTAAAGTAGCACAAATTTTGAAAGGGAAAAAAATACCAGAAATAAAGTCACTTCACACTTTATTGGTTTTCTCTTTTACTTTATGGATATTACATACTTTCCCCCCATAGGTTTTGGGGAAAAGTCTAAATCATCAGATATCAGTGGTTTCCTTTTATAGGTAGTATAAAAATGTGCTAAATAATTCCATTTTTCCTCCTTATGAACTATTATATAATTCTGTAAAACTTATGTGATTTAAACCCTGTTATGAAGAACTATTGTGGTTAGTAACTAAAGGCTTTTTCAAAGTTAATTAACAGGGGTTGGGGATTTAGCTCAGTGTTAGAGTACTTGCCTACCAAGAGCAAGGCCCTGAATTCGATCTCCATGACCCCCCCAAAAACAAATTATTTAGCTGACTGATTTCTTAATTAATCAATTTTTTCTAGGTTTGAGTAGACAATACTATGTGCCTAGCATGTTTATACAATTAACAAGGCTTTCTAAACTAAATTTTAAAACAGATGTTATTTTTATTTAACAATAGTTTCCAAAATGGGGCATTTAGGATACTAGCAAAAACAAAAACAAAAACAAACAACAACAACAATAAAAAACTCCTCTATTACACTCCCAGTAGTTAGTATTTGCAGTTTATTCCTAAGACATTTTATGCGCATTCTTACAGTACTGAACCAATGAACAAAATTATTGTCACCCATAGCTAATATTTATTTGGACAAAATTCTGGCTTAATATTTTCTACTTGGTTTGCTGCAAAACTTAACAACTTTGCTATTAGATATAACTGAATGTAGGAGCTAACATTAGATATGCCACAAAGTATCAGAAAATATAATAAACTTATATTTTACATTAACTGGCTTAAGGGAGGCTAAAACTATCTCTTTGTATCTACTATATTGTATCATACTATATTTACTAAAACTTGAAAGGCAGTTTTATAATAACTACCTTTGGTATATCACAGCTATACAGACTACATTGAGTACTGGGTTTTGCCATACTGAAACTGAGACTTTTTTTTTGACAGCTGACCACCATGTGTGAAAGTGACACCCAACAGTCAAGGAATTAGTTCAGATTGAACCAAGTGAATCAATCATAAAAAGCAAACAATAAGAAAATGAGAAAGAAAACACGTTAATACCTTCACCATTAATTTTCTCAATCATGGAATAAGTTGTCATAGCTACTAGCAGCTCAAACATAATTACCATACTCTATTTCTAATCAAAATCCATGTGGATAGTCCCCATTATGGAGGCTCTTTGGAAGCTGCTTTGCACCGTACACATTCCCGAGCCCCTTCAACTCATGAGGCCCAGAGCCGTGTTCTCACCTGTCGGGATAAATGCTGGCTGCGGCAGCTGTATGTTAGCCAGACCCTGCTGGCAGTGGAAAATAGCGGGATTAAAGACCGGGGTGGCACCATTGGTCTTTTCAAGGGCCGATCTCTTTGGTATCAGTTGAAGTGCACCAGGCTGTAGGGCCTGTGGAGAGGGATGGATTAAATGCTAGTACCAGAGAGAGTAAAAAATGTACTCAAACCAAGCAAGCATCAGTTATGTAAAAAATATGGCCTGAGAATTCTCTGCAAGGGTATCCATTGAGCAAGACATCCAATAAGCAATGGCTGCATGGTGAAGTAACCAACTGCCGGGATTAAGTGTAGTCAGTCCGAAATAGGAAATAAAAATACGAAGATGAAAAAAAAAAGGTTTTCAAATTCACTAATTTAGACCTCATTTGGATCAGATGTGACAGAAAACTATTATAGCAAATAAAGGACTTACAATTAACATATCAGTGATCCTCATCTATTAATCTATAGAAGTGAGATTAGCAGAAGCAAGAGAATAGCAGGAAAGCTATCTGTCAATCAAAATTCTAATATGGATCGATGAGATAAATGATATGTAGATAATAAAACAGATGTTGGGAGATTAGAGCCCGATACTGTAGCCCTATGAAACAAAATCTAATGTATACAAAGACCTCAGGTTCAAATGCAATAATCGTATATTTCTGAAATGATATGTAAGGAAAAAGCAAATGAATATTTCCTCCCCTCCCACCTACCTCACCCAGGTACCACATGTGGTTAAGCAAAATTTCTGCGGTTCTCATTTTACAGGCTTTCTGTGCATTTTAGTACTCACCATTTACTTTGTTAGGTCTTTGTAAGGTTTTATTCTAAAGAAGCATTCTAAATCCTTCTTTCACGTCTAGAGTTCTTCCAAAATCCCACTGTGCTCATAATACTCAAACTTGCCCCCAGATCAGATTGATTGGAGAATTTTAACATTACTTTACATTTTTTCCTCTTAGCAAATTGAACATTACTTTTAAAACAAGTCTCAGCAACAATTAGGTGTGTTCCGAATTCTTAAAGGAGACAGGAACACTTGTGCTGGCAACCAGCCTTCCATGTGCCCAAAAGGGTCAGGCCACAACCTCCTTATTCCTTTGGAAAACAAAGGCCCGAAACATTTTCTTTTGGGAACTCTGCTATCAATGCACAGTGTGAGGTCTGCTTTTTATATTAAATTTATTTTCCTCTCTTAAAAAATGAAATAAAAATAAACCCAGTAGTTTTGCAGATATATACTTTCACAATTTATCTGGGAAGACAAGATGACCAAGGTCATGACTAAAACCACTAACTGTAAAATGTAATTTATTATGTTGTATACATTTTATTACTAATGAGAGGAAATGGATTTGCCCAAGATTTTAAGAGAGTAGGATAAGAAACTATTTATCTGGTTCTTTGAAAGATTTCCCTTTGGAGCCAGATGTGGGTGGCAAACGGCTATAATTGCAGCACTCTGAAAGGCTGAAGCAGGAGGATTGAAAATTTGAGCCCAGCCTAAGGAATTTAGTGACTTAGCAAGACTCTCAAAACAACAACAAGAACAAAAAAACAAACAAAGACTTGGGAATGTAGCTTAGTATGAAGGTCCTGAGTTCAATACCTAGTACAGTAGGAGGAAAAGATTTTGCTTTGATGTGAGTGGAGGGTGCCTCTTCAAAGCCGTGCTGCCCAGTGAACTACAAACCGAGGCAAGGCCTAGATGGACATTTGCCTGGTAGTTCCTGATAAGACGGTACAGCTTGTTTATTGCTAGGGTCTATCTTGAGCTGCCAAGTGTCCAATTCTAATTGTCAAGCTGATACTATTATTAAATATTGCTGTTATCAACATTGACAAGGGCCTCAACAGCCTCACCACCAACTCTCTAATTGCCAAAGACGAGATGAAATAAACAGCAATCTTCTAAATCTTTTTTTTTAATACATTCATGACGGGGCCATAATTCATGTCTCACTGCCTAGTGTCTTGAACCCTGGTGGCACGTACATGACTGTCCCATGCATGACTGTACCGCTTCTATCACCAGTGGTACAAGCCACTGGATGGGACAGTCATGCATGTACCACTGGGAGTTCAAGCTGGTGGGAACATGTTAATGTATACAAGCTGCTCTTGGCAAAGTCAATCTGCGCTGTATCCAAGCAAGGGGTGAAAGTGCTCCCTATCCAGAGCATTTCTACTCTGGATCCTTAAAAATATAAAAAAGATTAAACTTCTTCATGAAGGCCTCCTGTATTTAATCTTATCTATAAATTCCTATGGGCCAATCTGACCTTACCACTAAGATCTCACTGTGATCAGTGACTCAGAAAGAATTTTATATTGGCATTCACAAGTACCAGTGGAGGGCATACAATGTTTAGCTCCCTACGTGGAAACTTGAGGCTGATATATAACTTATGCCTTCTACCAAACACACCCAAGCCATCGGATACATATAAGACCCTGTGCCTGGGTGAGGACACAGGTGCATGTGGGCACAAGAAAGCCATTCTTTCCACATTCCATGTGTATGTCTGTTCATTTTTAGGGGGAAAACTGTACTCTGCTCCTTTAATAGGTCCATACTCTTTCTGAAATCAAGATGAGTAATCAAAAACTTGAAGGCTTAGCTGGACACTGTGGCACGTGTGTGTAGTTCCAGCTACTTGGCCAGACTGAGGTATCTGAACCCAGGAGTTAGGGCCCAGGCTGGTCAAAATAGTGAGACTCTGTCTTTAAAAAAAAAAAAAACGAAGGCTTGAACACTGCATTGAACATCCTAGATAACTTGCTAATTCAATAGCTTAAAAGTCCTCCATTCTGAAGCATTTAAGACAAAAAATATTTGGTGAAGTCTTTTTAAACATTTGTCAACAGATTATGTTGCCCGGCTCAAAGAGAAAGTAAGTTTGTTTTACTTTGGTGCTAAGAGTCTTCACAAAATAATGAATTCATTTCTGAAAGAAGAAGGGTATTGAGAAAATGGAGCCAGTCCAAAAATGGCACAGGGTCCCTGAAATCACAGTCTATGAGGAACAGGTAGAGAAATTTGGGGTATTTGCCTTAGCGAGGAGACATGAGAGGTCACTCTTATATGCACGGTGAATATTAAAAAAATTTAAAGTTTATTACATTAAGAGACTACTATCATTATTCCCCCTCAAAATATTCCTCCTTGCCCCGAACACACTCAGCCCACTAAGGTTTTTGCCACTTTCTGAAGCAGTTCTGGAAGTCTTCTTTTGTGAGTGTCTTTAGTTGTACTATCACGGCTGCCTCAATACCCTGAATCGATTCCATTTACCTTTTGTGGTCATTTTGACTTTGAGCCAGAAGTTGCAAGGTGCCAGATCGCAAGGTGCCACATAGATGAAGACAGACCATAATGGTTTTATTTGACAGAAATTTTGTATTGATTCAAGACATCAATGCAGCCATAAAAAGATGCTCACAAAAGAAGACTTCCTGACATGTTTCAGAAAGTGGCAAGAATGGCAGAGTAAGTGTGTTGAAAGCAAGGGGGAATAGTCTGAAGAGTATTAATAGCAATGTGTCTTCTGCTGTAATATAATTAAATTTTTTGATTTATACATTCACTGCACTGTGTTTATCACACGAGGTATGGGATAGGGGCTGACATGTTCTGTGAAGTTTCAGTTGCAGAAAGATAAGTTTCAACTCAGTATGAGGAAAATCTTCCCAATAGGGATGTTTGAAAAGAGACATAATTCTTTTACAAAAGGTACGATCTCTGGTATAGGAGTCTGCACGATACTGCATTTTCTGGGCTTTGGAGTAATGTAGGTGGTTTTTCCCACACCAGCAAACATAATGCTTCCTCTAGGTTTTGTCCCTTATTGAATTGTTATACCCTATTACATAAGGAATGTTCCAGGTAGCAAAAGAAATCAACAGCACGCAGAACATCAGCTGTGACACACTTGAGTAATCCTAATTCTCATTTCTTAACCTTTCAGAAAGGCTGCCCAAACCGTGCCCAAATATTTTTCCTACATCCTGCCTTTTAATGTTATTGAGCACAGTTCACTTTTACCTAAAGCTGACTTGCTAAGGAAAGTCAAAGTGAGGCCTCCTCTGCTTGCCCAGTAGAAATCTCCCCACCTCCCAGCCTCAGCAGGCTTTGGTCTTTTCTCCTCCCCTCTGCTTGCACAATGCGTCCGGGAAGGAGAGACACCCTTAACCATTGGGAAATTAGACCCTATTTAATATACCATCTTTCAAATACTTGGTTTTCGAAAGGCATTAAGGATGTCGGCAGCAAAGTGTACCCCTGGAAGTGACTCACAGAACAGAGAAGCAACTTTCTACTTTTCTCAGATACTACGAGTAGTTAGACTGTAACAACCACCCCAAAATAATGTGCTGCTTAGATTATATAATTTACCCTCTCTCTGAAAAACAAGAGAAAGCACAGTAGGCCAAAACCATTAGTAAAGCTTTTAAATAATTATCTCTAGAAAATCTTAGTCAATAAAGTTAATGGGTTCTGTCCTTTCTAGCTTATAACCTTGACTGTTCATCGTGAGGTTCACTCGTGACTATCCGACAGTAGACAAATGGAGGACACACTGATTATTTCCCCTAACACAGAGAGTCCAAAAGTGCGGGTCTTACCATCACAGAAGCACTTGCATGGGTCACCTGGTGATGAGCAGCCTTGAGTTTGGCTTGCAAGTGTGCAGGAGGATGAAAGTACTTGCATTTCTCCCTGGAGCAGCGACCTTTGATGTAATCCATGCAGACAGTCACAGTATTATCACTTGCTTCAATCATGGAGACATCTGTAGGGTGAGCATAGCGGCAATCGTTCTCCCCACGGGTACAATTTCCACGTTGAAACTCACGGCACACCTTAAAGAGGAAACACAGATACACACACACACACACATCACAAGGTGACTGGATTTTATTTACTATACTGGTGGTTATATACATTTTGTCACTTATTTCAGAAAAATCCATAAAGATGAAGGATAATGCAAAGCCATATTCACTATGAGACGTAAACAACTTCTATTTCTAGAAAAATAATTTCCATTCTCCACAAAGGAAAGTTTTACAACCAACATGAAAGTACTTACGAGTGTCACTGAAAACCAATTTTAATCCTCCAGTTAACACACAGCCTCAAGTGTGATTAGTTTTTGTTTTTGTTTTTTTTAAGGGCTAAGACGAGTGTTTTATCACACAGTAATGCACTGGTGGTTTTCCACGACCAACTTGTGAGCCATGCTTGAGTTACATGTACAGCCAGATTCCAGGACAATACATTACCAGGCATTTAAGAGGCTGCCAATGATGCTGATTTTCTAAGAAATCGACTAGTTATTTATTTCAGTGCACAAGGAATGACAATTAAAGGAAAACTAAAGAACTTCAAAAAAATCAAAAAGTTGTTTGACATTTCCTTTAGATTCTTTAGGTATTATGGGATATTTATTATGTAGCACATTACTCTTAAAATAGAGAAAGAGGCTTAGACGCTATGAGTCTTACATTCTGGATTCATATAGCTTTACATTCTGTAATGGTACAGAGTTAGATTCAAGCTTTGCTTTTTTTTTCTTTTTTCCAGTTTACTACTGTAGTTAGACTCACTAACAAAGTAATCCCATTTTGTAGAGCTGGCACCCGTGTACACGGGACACCCCCACCCAGACTTAATGTGTCACAGCACGGTCTGCGGCTGGGCACATGTAAAGCATTGTTTGACCTACTGTGCAACTGAATTGATGCTTCACAACATGGTATAACTGCAGTCGTAAAATGTTCTACACTTTTCTAAGGTTATACTCGATAAGCTACATAACTTGGGTGTACTGATTTAAAACACCCAACACACTGCATTCCCAAAGCGTTACTTTATGCATAAGGTTAACATCCATTTTACAAATACTGATCTGTTTCCTCAGAAATACCTCCAGTTTATCTGATCGTATCAGCTTTGGACCAGGAACTCCTGGCATTGCGAGAGGTGGAGTTCCAGTAATCAGAACAGGTGTATTCGGTACCAGTTCGGCTGGAACCAGGCTCATCCCAGGATGAGATATATAAGGACTGAAAGCCATGGCAGGGTTAGCTGTGAGAGATGGAGTCACAGGAATACTCTGTAAGTTTAAAAGAGGAGGGAAAAAAAGATGTTACAGGTAAACAGATTCTTGTTATTGTTACACAAGAAGGCATTCTTTCAAAAACAGCAGTATTTCCTGAGCCCTATCAGAATTGGTTCTTCTGATTGACTTATTTTTAGTTTCTTATTTATTCCCACACAGAAGTTGCTTATAAACAACAAATCTCTTCAAGTAATATTTATTGGTAAGCTGATACAGAAGGTAACATGATTTTTTTTTCTTTTTCTTTTTACCAAGAACATGTATTGGTACATTGTATACATAATGATCATAATCAACATGGTTATTTTGTACCTGTACATGATACATCTTGGTTTCCCCCCTCTTCCCCTCTTCCCCTCCCCTCCCTTCCATTCACCCACCCCTCCCTATCTGCAACAAGTGTAGTTACACTTTTCCATTTTTTCCCCTTTCATCTTACTTTTCTTTTAACCTTCTTCTTTATCCCCCTTTTCCCTATCTAGTTCTCTCTTTTGAATACTA
>PVJO010006096.1:53929-92266 GCA_004026905.1 Hystrix cristata
CAAATTGTGCTGCTATGAATATGGTTGTGCATATATCACTGTGATATGATGATTTTAATTCTTCTGGGAAGATACCCAGCAGAGGAATAGCCGGGTCAAATGGAACCTCTAGTTGTAGTTTTCTGAGGAATCTCCACACTGATTTCCACAGTGGTTGGACCAGTCTACATTCCCACCAACAGTGGAGGAGGGTTCCTTTCTCCCCACAGCCCCACCAGCACTTGTTATTGGTTGATTTCTTGATAATAGCTGTTCTTTCTGGAGTGAGATGGTATCTGAGTGTTGTTTTGATCTGCATCTCTCGAATGACCAATGATGTTGAACATTTTTTCATATATTTATTTGCCATTTTTATTTCTTCATCTGAGAAATGTTTATTCATTTCAGATGCCCATTTTTGGATAGGGTCTTTAAATTCGGGGGGTTTGATCTTTTTGAGTTCTTTATATATTCTGGATGTTAGACCTTTGTCTGAGGGACAGCTGGCAAAAATTTTCTCCCAGTCTGTGATTTTTCGCCCTACTCTATTAGTAATTTCTTTTGCCGTGCAAAAGCCTCTTAATAGGATGTGGTCCCAAGCATCGATTCTTTGAATTGTTTCCCATGTAGTCTGAGTTTTATTCATAAATTTTTTCCAACCCCTATGTCTTCGAGAGTTCTTCCTATTTTATTCTCCAGGAGATTTATTGTTTCTGTTTTTACGTTTAGATCTTTGATCCACTTCGATCTTAGTTTAGTACATGGTGAGAGACATGTATCTAGTTTTAGTTTTTGGCATATGGTAAGCCAATTTTTCCAGCACCATTTATTAAAGAGGCTATCTTTCTTCCAGTGAGGGTGTTTGGCTCCTTTGTCGAAAATGAGATATTTGCGTGTGTTTGGAGTTATTTCTGCATCTTCTAGCCTGTTCCATTGGTCCTCGGGTCTGTCTTCATGCCAGTACCATGCTTTTTTTATAACAGAAGCTTTATAATACAATTTCAAGTCGGGGACTGTGATGCCCCCTGCCTTATTCCTGTTGCCCAGAATTGTTTTTGCTATTCTACAGAAGGTAACATGATTTTTAAATGTCATGAATTTAACAAATTAAATCTCACTGCTCCAAATTTATTTTCTCTAGTACTTCCTTTTCTTTTCCTTCCTTTTTTTCTTTTTGTTTGTTTGTTTTTTGGTGCTGAGGATTGAACTCAGGGCCTTCTGCTTGTGAGGCAAGCACTGTAACCACTGAGCTAAATCCCCAGCCCCCATTCCTTTTTTTTTTTAACCTAAAAACCACACCACCAGTGACAGCACACGTATAATCTCCCATCTCCTCATCCAGGTATGGCCTTTGCAGGTGGCCTTCAGGTGCTCACGAAGATGTCCTTCCTTCCACTCTTTCCCCATCAGTACTGCCTGACTCTATGTCCCACAGTAGGGCCCACCTGTGCTTCTACCAAACACTGACTGGCCTTGCTTCCTTCTTTGGCCTACCAACATTTATAGAAGACAGCCAGGAATTGAAGAAGCAAAGCATACCTTAGAAAAAGTATGTACTTTAACAACTTCCTGCCATCTACCTAAAATGAGATCAGAATGGATGTTGTATTTTGTTATTTTCGAAACTAGAGGCCCTGTTTCACAAAGAAACATCACTTGCCTAGCCTTGTCTTTATCTAGTGGGTCAGATGATGCAGTTCAAAAGGGGACCCAAGAAATGCTACAAGAATCCCTGTTAGGCAAGAAGAGATAAGATAACAGGATTATATAGCACACAAACCAGAACATAACTTGCAAAGAAAAGCCTTAGCAATGCAGAGTGATTACTGGTTTTCGTATCTTTAAAAACCCTGGATTCAGAGTTGGGTATGTGCAGTGCCTTTATTAGCAGTAACTGTGTAACTGACCTCTTCACTTACTGCTTTACAGTCTCTTCCACAGGTGTCTTTCTTTCTCAGTGTGGTTGTAATTTCTTTGATAGCTCCCTTACCTGCCTAGAGTAGCCAATACGCAGCGAATGACTGGCTGACAGATATACTCAGTAAGTTTTAAAAATAAATTTTACCAGTTTAATGAATGACTACATCTGATCAGATGCAGTATATTTCTAACAGTGACTCAGTACAGTAGCTATTATGTGACTGCTGGTGTCTCACTGTGTATTAATAGTCACATGTGTTCCTTCTTGTTTGCTTTCTATTTCTTCGGCTGAAAAGTAATCATGAATCTGTTGCCTTGCCAAGCTGTGCCCACACTTGCCAAGGCACATTAATACGAACAGTTCTAAATACATGGAATAGGAAGCTGTGGAGTCCGGAAGGGGCAGTAGATTCACTCTGCCCATCATTCACACTGACTTGAAATTTCACCATCACAGCATTTCTCAGGAGGCCCCTGTTATAAGCTACATTTGGCTTAGATGGAAGCACTCTCCCATTAGCACTCTTAGGTGAATTTACCAAATTAGCTGATTGGCACATTAAGAAGCACTGAAAAAGAAAATCTGGCTCCAAAGAACAGGTAAGAGTCACCAGGGTAAGCTAAGAAGATAGTGGAGGAAAAGGACAACTCCAAGTGCCAGGAAAGATGGGGAGAGGGGGGTGCTGGGTTTAAGGTTCCAGGACAAATAGCCCAGGGCTGACCCTGTCCAACCAGGTCTCATGATGTAAAAGGCTACAGGGACACGTCAAACCTCTCTTTAAATGAGATGTGAAGCTCCAGGAGTTAGCTGATGTGACATTATTTTATTTAATGAGAAAAGAAAACCTCTTGGAAACAACCACCCAGGCATGCTTCAGCAACAAGGCAGACGACTAATGCAATGATTCATGATCATGTCTAAATCAGCAAGAATCTCTGAAGGCAAAAACTCCTTATTTGAAGCACACAACAGTCATCTTTGTTTTCTCTTGGACTTTTGTGGTAACTTTCTCACTGAAGCTGCCATCCCATTCTCTTGGATATTTTTTGCTTTTGCCTTTACAAAACTGATAAAGGACCATCATTACATCTATTAACTATTGAGCTATAACAAAGACTAGGAGGTGAGTAGATTTTCCAGATTAAAAAAGCTATTACTCACCAACAAACTAATATTAATTATTTTAATTAATAATCATTAATATTTAGGCCTAAAGAAGCTGTGGTTTTTTAATACAATGGAGTACTATTCTGCCATAAAGAATGATAAGCTTGAGACATTCCTAGGTAAATGGATGTACCTTGAGACCATACGCTTAAGTGAAATAAATTGGACACACGTGTTTAAATACCACATTGCTTCTCTGGTGTGACAAACTGAAAGTGTAAATAAGGACTAAAACAATGCTTTTTAATGGTATTCTGAATTCGCTCTGTAATGTTTTCCTTGTTTTTGGGGGGGCAACACACCAGGAAAATTCAACTTCTGCTTTCTTTGGTATGTATTTTAACCTGCTCAAGCCTGTTATAAGTGCCAAGCATATATAAAAAGCAGCTGTAAATAATCAATCTACACACAAAATGTAAAGAGCTTGCTGAAAATGTTTAGATCTTTTAAAGATTTCATCACAAACTCTACTGTGCTGCTATCTTTAGATTTTAAAATTAGCATCATAGCTTTTATGACTATTTCCTTCTTAAGTATAAATTTCATTTTATAACATGTTTATTGAGAAGAAGCAAGTTCTTCCATTCACAGCCCTGGAGCAGAGGCAGGAACTCCTGAGCTGCACATTTATTTTCATATAGACATTTCTGTTTTCTCACCACCGCCTCTGCCCCAGGGCAATGACTCCATTTCATGAATCTGAACATTGAAGGGCTTAGCTTTGACTAACAGCTATGGGTTAAATCAAGCAGCCTGCAAGCTCACAGATTCAGCTTTAATAAGAAACGTAATCCTGCTTCTATTTATATATCACAGGCCTTGATGTTAGCTGAGCTAACATGAACCTATCGTAGGTTAATCCTTATTTTAAACAAAAAGGGTTTTTTTTGGGGGGGTTCTGCTGAAGGTTGAAACTAGGGCCTTGTGCACGCTAATCAAAGGCTCTACCACTGAGCTACATCCTCGGCCCTAAGAAAATAAAGTTCTTAATGCATTGAAGCTGATTTCTTTTTATAGCCTAATAGTCTGGACACTTAAATATGTTTCAGATAGTTAAATCTGAGCCCAAATTATTTACTAAATACTTGAAAATGTGGTAAGAGTTTTCCTCCCAGAAGCAGAGGTAAAACAAGAATGGCAGAGACAACAGAATATTTTACGAACAAGATGATTACCTGACAATTATTCCCTCAGTGGCTCTACTAGTAGCACCTCCTGTGATAGGAATCCCCATGTGTTCCCAGTGACTAGCACATTGTCTAGGAACTAGCAGGAATTCAGGAAACGCCTCTTGAAAATTAGTGAAATAGTCGCCAAGAGTAGCTCCCAATTTTTTGAGTCTGAGGCTTCTCTGAGAGTCAGATGAAAGCTGCAGTCCTCATTTACAGAAATACTCATGTATGCACAAAATGTTGCATGCTGACCTCAGGACCAAGGGCCCCATGACACTCATCTGTGGATCAGGGTTGTGGACTATGGACTGGTTAGGAAGCTAAGAGAGTTATAGACTATGTACTGGTTAAGAAGTTAACAGAATAAGGATCCACAAACCAGGGTCCCTTGGTCAAATCCTTGCTGTCCCTGTTTTTTGTATGGCCGACAACCTTGTTTTTACAGTTTTAAATGGCTGAAAAACATTATAAGAATAATAATATTTAGTAACACATGAATATTATATGAAATTCCTTTGATGTCTGTCCACAGATTGCACTGTGCTCTTTAGTAGACCTCTATTACAAGATATTGTGGGTATTTGTTTTCTTTCTTGGTACACAGGATCTATATAATATCCTCAGCTTTGCCCCTCGTCCCATACAGCCTAAAATATTTACTATCTAGCCATGAACAGAAAAGTTCACTACACTAAGGATTCCAAAAATTAAAACATTCCAATTTCTATAGTAAAGCACTGATTAGACACAAATCTGCTGGTGCAAATTTAATATTTTTGGTAAGATTCCACAACTTGAAGTCTGGCTTTATAAATTAATACAAAATTATTCACTAAAATATTCTTTTAGGGGTCTTAACTGTTTATACATCACTATGCAATGATTAGCAATGGGGAGATAGTAGCTGTCATCCTATAAAAGTAAAAGTTCAGGAGTAAAGCGTATACTGGTCTTAAAGGATTCTGAAGCACCTTTGAATAAGGAAGCAATTCAGTAAAACTCAGGTCTCTTTATCCGTTCATCTGTTGATAGGCACCTTGACTGATTCGGTATCTCGACTACTGTGAACAGTGCTGCAAGGAACATGCAAGTGCAGGTATCTCATTCCAATGACTTGAGTATAGCCTACAACACTTTGCGACGGGTATCAAAATCAAGAGAAGGGTCCAAAGGTTTCCAACACACAGGAATGATAAAGGTGTGAGACAGAAATGCCGATTAGCCTGAGTTGATATTTACACATTTTATGCATGCATCGAATTATTGTATAGTAGCTCAAAAACATGCACAGGTATTATATGCAAATTTACAAATTAAGAAAAGACAAAACGGAGAACTACACCTCAAATATGTTTACGCACATTTTAGGGATGCTAACTTTTACTTAAAACAGCTTGTTGAACAAGCTACTATAATGAAATGAAAATTTAGTATTATGCTAAAGCAATCTTGATGTCCCGCCAACAGAGTAGATCCATTTGTAGTTACCTCAATAAAATCCAAGATCAGTTATAATTATTGATGGATGAATACTAAATAGTTTAAGTTACTTACATGGCATTCTGGTCTGAACTCAAAGAATAATTGAGGTCTGTTCAGAAGTGGACAACTGAATGTTTTCTTTCATCCTATACATGGCAACGCAAACATTTGGTAACAATTTGCCGACTCAATTTTAATACCTGGAACATAGCACTCTTAAATTTTACTAGCACTCATAATGCCTCCTTTTTACTGCTCATTTGCAAGCATTTATAAAGTATAAAAGGAAGTTAGCCCCTTTTACCATCATCGGGCTCATTTCTAGCCTTAGATAATTTGAAAGCACACTGAAATGCATACTGCTCATTTCTATCAGACTTTACCAGCCCCAGGAAATAATCTTTGTTTCAGTTTTCACTTGATATTTCCACACTCTTTGAGTGATGCTCTATGGGGAATTAAGTGGCCAAAAAGCAGGCTACAGGAGGTCCATATAACCTCCAGACTAGTGAACAGCTCCCTCAGTAATTGAGAGTTAACTTTATGAACATATGCAAACTGATAGTGGTGCTTATGTACTAATCATACTTGGTAATGAACAATAAGTCACTGTGGCCCCAGAGACAGCTGAGAAAAACAAAAAAGTTCAAGGGTCAAATGTGAAAAATTGTCCTTACCTGGACCTGGCTTTTCTATCCTTAACAATCAGAGACAGCTACAAATAAGATGAAGAATTAAAGGTAGGTAGGAGAAAGATCAATAGATTATTGGAGGTATTGTGGGTTTTGTAAAGAATAGCTCAAAAAAGTGCATAAACAGAGTGGTTTCAGTCTACCTGTATTCGGTGGAAGGAGAAGCTGCCACAGAAGGTGAGGAATTATAATGGCGTACCTAAACACAGATTAGCACAGGAAGAGAGCCCACGACTTCTTCCTTAGGCAGGCAATTTGAGACCACAGAAGTAAGGCCATTTGGACTGTTCTGAGACGTGAACAGGAACTAATCTAAAAGTTATTTATTGGTGACCGCTGTGTATGTAACAATGGTGACAATTCCATTAACTTTACTATTCCAGTGGGAAAGGAAAACTATTTTTTAAAAACCAAGTTTGTGGCCTAGATTGTGTTGATGATTTCATACGTGTATGTATGCTTGTCTCCAGGCTCATTGAATTGTAAATACTGAATGTATACAGCTTCTTATGTGTCAGTTATACCTCAATGAAGTAGTTTTTCTAAAACGTCAAGTTGTTACCCAGTTTTTTTGGGGGGTGGCGGTGCTGGGGATCAAACTCAGGGCCTTGCACTTGTTAGGCAAGAGCTCTACCACTGACCTAAATCCCCAACCCCAGTTTTTTTTTTTTTTTAAGAGCCTGAAAGAAAATGTGGGTAGGGAGTGGATAGGAAGAGCTGAATAGAGCAAGGACACCACAAGAGACTTGGAGACTGTAAACATGGCGATGCAAGTCCAGGATAAAAGGGTGCTATGAGGTGAAATTATTAGGGATTGAACAAACCACCACCACCACCAAAAGAACAGAAACTAAAACAAAATCTTGCACAGCTATTAGAAAGGTAATTTCTATTGGAAGAAAAAGGAAAGTCCAAAGCTATGAAAATATGAAGGAGTAGGTGCAAACCAGAAATTAAGTGGATCAGAAAAATGTTTATTCAGCACCTCACTATTGTTAGGTGATAAATTCCTAGAGAGCAGAGACTGTTTCATGTTCACTTTTTAAAAATCTACTCCTTATTCATTTAATGCCTGGTACAGAATATATGCTCAATAAATATTCACTGAATTGAATGAAAAGAAATTCCTAAACCACCGATTAATCTTTGGTTTACCAAATGAAAAAAAAATCCAATTGAAAAATCATAGTGCAGAAGAAACAAAAATAATTTCAGAAGTACTGGCAAAGAGATAGAATAAATGCATGTCTGTCTGTCTGTCTCTCTCTCTCTCTCTCTCCCCTTTTCTTCTTTTATTTTGTGGCATTAGGCATAGAGCCCAGGGCCTTGTGCATGCTAGGCAAGTGCTCTACCACTAAGCTACATCCCCAGCCCTAAATTTTTCTCTCGACTGAGGAAGACCTTAGGCAGACGGCTGCTCCCAAAGGGTCTTTTGATAAAGATGTGAAGTATTAGATCAAAAAGTATAAAAAGCACAGGATATTTTCTACATACATTCATACATACAAAATGTACCATATATATAATATTTAATTAGAATGGCTAAATCATTAGTAACAGAAGGTACCCAATGAAGAGTTATAGGAAAGGGTTTCATCATACTATAGATCAAAATGTCAATAGCTTTAAAATTTTTTATTTAAGAAGTTTTTAGAATCGAAACATAATGGTATATTTTCATGGTTACAATTATGTGCCACATTGGTGCATAATATATATGTATAATACATGTAATATGTAATGGTGTATTATGTGTATATATTGTGTCTTATATAATATGTATGCAATACATGCATATATTATTCAGTTATTAAACCAGAGAAATTAGCATAACTATCATCTCAATGATCATTTCTTTGTGGTGAGACCATTTGAAATCCCCTCTCCTAGCTATTTTGAAATACACATTATTTGATCATGGACTGTGGCCACCCTACAATGTGATTGAACTTCAGAACTTATTTGTCCCATCTAATCATAAATTTGTACCCACTGACTAACCTCTCTCCTCATCCCCTTCCTCCTGTCTCCTCTGCAGTCTCTGGCAACCACTGTTCTACACCCTACATCCATGGGAACAGCGTTCTCAGAGTCGACATACAAATGAGATCATGTTGTAAAATACATAACTTCTTATCACAAACCGTGTGGCTCCAAGGGACTAATGAATTGCCAATGTGACTAATATCCACAGTACAGTTGAAGAGAAAAGACTGTAAAGGAGGGCTCAAATGAATAGCGAACAAATCCTTAAAGCCTATCAAGGCAAAATAGGACTGTTAGGGGGACAACTTTAAGATTACCGGATGATGGGGCAACCACTGGGTTTTTACATGACATCTGCTGGATGTCCTCTCAGTGACAAACTACTAAACCACATCCACCTATTTGACAGAAGGGTTTGGATGAGGAAAAAGATTTTCTTTATAGATAAGACTGCCAAACGTTGCCTTTTTCATTTATCCTCCGTCAGAGAAAAAGACTTTCACACATCCCTCCAAACTCTCAGCCTTCACCTCACTTGTGACCACCGGCAAGCAGTTTTGAGGTAGCTGGCCGAGCTTAGGCTCTGACCATGAATAGTGTAGCTAGTACACTCACATGCTCTCCTCGCTACCAGGTTCCAGCCAACGGCGCTAAGCGGCCCCGGAGGAGGACCCAAAGTGGGCCAAGAGGAGATCAGGTTCCATGTATTCCCACGGAAATACATAGGGGAGGGTAGAGGAAGAAGGTTGAGATTGGTTACCGTCAAAGAAACTGGCCACTATGAAACATAGTATCCTTTGTTTGGCCGCAAAAGTGTAGCGTTTTCATTTAACTTCTGAAACAAACAGATCTCATACTGCCTGTTAACAGAGCTGGGGAAAGGCAGCCAACCTACTGCTTGCTAGTGGGTTTAGTTTACTTTAAGGGGAAAGAACTTCAGGCTGTGTGACACACAGTCACAAGGAAGCGCCTGAATAACTACTCTGCTTTGGACTAGGAATTGCAATAAGGATCTGTGGGCCCTGCAGCTCAGGCCCCTGGCTGGGAGAAGGGAGCTCTTAGGACAAAGAACACACAAATACATTTTGTGAAATGTATTTTAAAGCCATTGCCAGGGCCCCTCTCAGAGCTTTGGAAGAGACCATGCAAATAAGGAGTCCTGAACTTTCTTTATATTCAAGGTAAGTCCATCTCAGGGAACACGAATAAAAAATACAAGCTTTAGTTGATGTATGTAAAAGTAAGTCTTACCTTCCAGAAAATGTAGTAAAACCCAGATGAAATTTTGGGCTTCAGACACTCCTGTGATGTGATTTGGTCAACTTTACTCAATGCTGAACTTCACATGACGATGACTATTATAATTTTATTAGGAATACATTAACCTTATAATTATATGCCTGTATTCTACTATTTGAACATTTTGCAAAAATCACTTTACAGAACAATTAAAGTTACCACATTGAGATGAAAAAGTAAAAACCATCATTTATTATTCCATGAGCAGGTGAACTGAAAAGCCTGCTGCAGAACCACCATTAAAACACTCCCATTTCTGTATTGACTATGAGAGTAGTAATCTGGAATAGGGATGTACACACTCAGCTTGGCATGACTGCAGCCATGGTGAGTCCTAACTGCCATGATGGCTTGTGTCCCCACTCAGTTTTTCCTGCTTAGTTTCCTAGCACACTATAATTAGACAAAATCATTAGAATGGTATGTGGAGCTTTACAACTGGACCCTGGCACCAGGAATGTTCCTTCCTCTTTGATATTAGCTTAAGAAAAACCAGGCACAAGCTGGCTAGGATGAAGTCATTTTGGTCCTAACCAGTGTATACATCCTCCTTCTGATTCAAGTTGTGGAGACCCAGCTGGTCTTGCTGCTGCCCGGGGCTGCACTTCTTTCATTAACTCCCCCAGTAAATTTGACTCTGTGCAGTCCTGGATCTGCCTGCCTCTTTCTTCAGTCTCATGGCACCCGGGGGGGGGGTGTCCCCCTGCACAGGGACTAAGTGGTTCCCGAACAGTGAACATAGATGCCTTTTCCCTTAAAACTACAAAATGTCTGGCCCACAGTTCTCATATAACTTTTAAAAAAAATTTTATTTTAATGGTACATTTTAGATGTACATAGTGATAACATTCATCATAGGGGATTTGTACCTGTACATGATATACCTTGTTGCTTCTTTTTTTCCCGTTCCCCTCCCCTCCCCTCACCCCCTCCTCCCTCCTTATTTACAAAAGCTTTGTTTCCATTTTTTTCCTTCCATTTCTTATTTCTCTTGTCCCTCCATTCCTTTCCCCCTCCCCCTCCCTTGTTCCCTTTCCCATTTGGACATTTTCTTCCCTTTTCCAATATAATACATTTTAGTCTTTATTTACAATTTCAGTTTCTCATACTAGAGAAACAGTGCAGTATTTAAACATGTGTGTCCGATTTATTTCACTTAAGAGTATGGTCTCAAGATGCATCCATTTCTCATATAACTTCTAAAAGAAGGACCACTCTTTTAGAGTGTAGAAGAACTACTCTCTCTAGCATAAATATATCGTTGATAAAATGTATGTGAACTAACTCTGATAAAAATACAAAATGTAGGCTAGATTTTAAAGAAGGGAAGGAAATTCAATCCTGGTTTCAACTCCTAAATCATTTAATTACTTATTTTCAAAAAGTAAATGTTTTCTAATTTTATTTCCAGTCTCTTAAAACTATTCTGACCCAAATTCTCACAAAGTAGTGTACTACTTTCTAGCTTTTATTTAAGTAAACGAGAAAACACTAAAAATGCAGTAGTCTGAAATAATGATATTTATTATTATATAATTAATTACATAGTATAATTCCTTCTTATCTACTGGAACCTCTTAGTTTTTTTTCTTTTGGTTCTGAAGTGTTACATCACCTTCATTTCTTACTATATTAACGTGAGATAAACATATAATCCTGTTTCTGAGAAATATGTTTGGTAAGTAGAAATTCCAAAGTGATGTACAAAGGTAGGCCAGGGTCCAGGCACACATCAAGTGATCCAACTAGAGATAAAGGAAAACCACAGGCTAAAACCCTTGTTTATAGCCTTTGTGGTTTGGACTCCATAACTCGACCACAGGAATGAAAGCCATGAAGAGCACTGTAACAGAACCAGAGGGGTTGGCACACCCCACGCGACCTCAGATGTGCTGAACCAACACCCCTGGACAAATCATCAGGTGAATATAACTTACTGGGTCAAGTTCACCTTTACATCAGATCGGCTTCCATGTGAACCACCACATTCAAAGAGAGAAACCAAAGACATTTCCTAGACATGGACAAGCCTAGACAGGCAAAAGGTCTAAATAAAAATATTTTAATAGCTTTATAACATTATATCCACTTTATACATATATAGTCATACCCAGAAGGTAAACTCCTTTTTCCCATAACTAAAATTCCTAGTTGTGAAAGTGAAATTTACAATGTTAGTTATGCTTGCAAGTAATCCTATGTGTCTACTTTTCCTAACATTGTTCTATAATATTCATGATTGCCTCCAGCTGTGCAAAGGGGAGTTCTTGAACATACACACACACAAACACACATACATATACATAGTTATACATATATACACATATATAGTTATACATATATACATATATGTGCATATACATGTATGTATACATACGTGTATGTGAATGTGTGTGTGTGTATATATATATCAGGAACCATCTCTGAAAAATACTGTGGAGTCACGTCTTTTGTTTCACTTGCTAAACTTCCTTAATAAGGCCAACAAAAAGATTTCAGAGGTAGAATTTTATACTAGCAAATGTCAAAACAGACCTTTTAAATGCAGTGAATAAACTCTCTATGGCAAGCATTCTACCCAAATTGACTAGGTGACTATGTGTGGTTTTTTTTCATTGTTCAGTCACACCGAGCAGAATCTGTACTCTAGCTACCATTTAGGATGACATTCCTTTTATCTAGGGGCTTATAATAAGCAAACTATATTCAATTTTCCAAAGGCAGATGTGCTCTTCTGGTATCCTAGAAACAGACCAAAGTACGCTTTGTGGATAGACCTGAAGTTCAAGCCAGTGATACAAATGGGTCTTAATGTGCAAGCACAGAAATACAAGGATTAGAACTATTTTAAACAAAGGCTGGACAACTCTAAGGACAAGTATCAGATTACTGGTGAGTGGAGTGATTAAAAGCTATACTGTCCTGTAGTCATTTAAGGGAGAGCGAGTACCAGGGAAATTAAGTAAAAATATACATTTCTTTTTTTCATTTTTTTCTGTAATGATATCAGGTCAGCTTCCATAATAAAGAGATTTCTTCCAGATCAGATTGATAAATGCCACTTAAAATTGCTCACACTAGCTCAATTATAATGCACCTACAAAACAGCTTTCCAGAACACAGAGGAGCATATCAAGATCTCAGGATTAGATTTCTGTATGCATAATTGCAGAAATTAATCTATTATCAGTTTCTCACAGCACAACAGCATTGTTAAATAATCTACGAGATAGCGAAGCAATTTCTAATTGTTCCCTGGGGTCTTCTAAGTAATGCCTTGTATCTTGTGACATGCCATAAAATATGAGTCTATCAGTCATTTTCTACAATCTTCAATCTGAAATTACTCTCACTGAAGAAAAAAGGAAATTTATTCTATTGTAGAAAGCATCTAGAATCATATTAGGAAGCACAAGTCAAGAAGCTAGAAAACTCAATGAATTTATCGGATTCTAAAAACGTCACTCCCAGTATGAGGTGGCGCAATCAATAATCCATGCGGGATTGAGACTTGGAATAGAGAGAGGCTAGCAGAACCCAAAGAGAAAGTGCATTCTTGACTTCCTTCTTCACTTCTACTTTAGTACTGTTCTAATAAAAATAGTTTTAAAACAAGGAACATTTTGTTGCTTATATACATTAACTATATTATGTACTTTATATGCGGCTCAAGACAGTTCCTCTTCCCTCAGCAGGGTGCAGGCAAGACAGGCGTGCCCAGTTCACAGGCCACAGGTTAGACACGCCTGCTTATTCTGATTCACCGAGACAACACAGTGGGCTGGTGCTCTGAAGCTGGCACTTGAACTTTGAAAAGATACATGCTCTAGCGCTATAGGATAGCCTTGGCTCAGGTAGTTGACAGTAAAACCTTGCTCCTATTCCTTGCTCCGTTTGAAAGGGAGACGGCTCATGAGAGGCTGAGAGTAGTAATGGTGAGTTGAATGCCTCTTTGTTATGTCGGGCCAACATCTCCTTACTCCCAACCCCAACCCCTAACGACCATCCTTCTAGTCTTTTTTCCTACAAATTCAACTTTTTTAACATTCTACATATACAGGAGATAATGCAGTATTTGTCTTTCTCTATCTGGCCTGTTTCACTTACCATAATGTTCTCCAAGTTAATCCATGTTGTCTCATTTTACAACATATACATACCTCAAAGCATCATATGGTACACCTTAAATATATATATTTTGTCAACTATACCTTAAGAAAATGGGGGAGAAGTAAAAGGTCTCTTGGTTTATTTCCCATGTGTTTACATTTTCTGTACACTTTTCTGTACTCACCAAGCAGGCTCACTTTTCTGCGAGTTTTTTCAAATTATTTTCAGTATTTAGAGATCTTTTCCTGCCCTATTTCCTTACAGGTAGGGAGGAAATGTGATCCTCCAGCATGTGAAACCCCAGAAATTCAACTATGTAGAGTATTACTGAAGGTCAACGAGGATCTCTGTCGACCCCACTGGTGACATGGAAACTAATTTGTCCGTGTAATTAATCAGCACTGTGTTGCAAGGCAAATATGTTTGGCAAACTAACAGTAAAGGACATGAAATCTATTTATTTTACATAAATCTGTCTAAACATTCTGGACAAAGAGTGCAAAACTTTATGTGCAAAACTTTAGTGACTTATCATTGTTCCCACTGCTGTTGTATTTATGTGCAGACATGCTGGTTGAAGGGTGCTAGGTCAATGAAGATTCCCTTGAATTCTAGGAATCAATTTTATAATGAGGTAAGTTTTGCTGAAAGCAGATTGTCCTACTCCTTCATTTTCATTGCATCTAAACACCACATAGAACTTTTAGCTTTCACTGTGTTTGTTACCTAGTCATTGATGAAATGGCAAGAAATAAAGTTAGTGTAGCTCTTTCAAATCTATCTTGTTAATCTTTTAATGGAACTAGGGTACCTAGAATTAGAATGAGACACCACTCAGCCAAATTTAAGACCTGAAGAATGGTAGCAGAAAAGGGACATTTTTCAATTCTCTCTGCGAAGTGTCAGAACAAAATGTCACTTTACATTTTAAAGTATCAGAACAAGATGAATTTTCAGTGGACAATATTAACAGATATAATTTAATCACTTTTCAAATGATCCATTTAAACTCACAGATCTACAAAAATACTAAACACTTGTCTAGATTGATACCATAAACTCATTCATTTCTGCAAATAGAAACTCTGCTGCTAGGTTAAGGTACAATCACCATCAAATATCCAGCCAGTATTCTTCAATAATGTTAAGGCCATGGGAAAGAGGGAACAATTGAGAAACAGTCACAGACCAGAGAAAGTGAGGAGGCAGAATTCAAATAAATGCACCATGGTACCCTGGATTGGACACCAGAATAGAAAAGGCATTATTGATAGAAAATCTGGTGAATTCTGAATAAACTAAAATTAATACTAATAAGTGAACGTTGATTTCTTGGTCCTGATAAATCATGATAATATAAGCTACTAACAGAAAGGGAGGTCTGTGGGTGTAGATGCTCAGTAGACCATTTGCTTAGCACATGGAAGGCCCTGAATTTGATCCCCAACACTGGGAAAACCAAAACAAAACAAAGCAAAAAAACAGTGGGAGAACCTGGATGAGGGGTAATATGGGAACTCTGTACAGCTTTTAGAATTTTCCTAATAAAACTTACTTTAAAATAAAAGGTTTATTAAAAAGCAACAAGAAAACTATCAAAGAACAGAGAATTTTGTTTGATTCAATGTCCTAAAATTCAAAGGCTTCCATAGAATAGTCAAACCTTCTCCTCATCTTAAAATGCTCCTGCTCCTTTATTAATATTCTTCTAGAAACTGAACTCATGCATAAACGTAACCAGGTTTTCAATCCAACACACCTGATTGCTGCCTTCACAAGTACAGCTCTGAAGTGTCAATTAAGATACGTGTCCTAAATCCTGTAGTAACTAACTTCCCCAAGGCTTTACACAGTTATTCCAATGTAGATAAATAAGATTTTAATAAAAGACACGGGCCTTGGGGTATAGCTCAATGGTGGTGTACTCGCCTAGCTGTGCGAAGCCCCAGGTTTGGTCCCCAGCACTGCAAAAGCAAAACAACAAAATTCCCCCAAAGACACATTGGCAATTTCCAAAGACACGGCTGTGACTTACAAGGGATGTCATCTGAGCATTTTGGAGCATAAGCTGCATCTGCTGGGCGAACATGGCTGCTGCAGTCTTCTGTTGAATCAGATTGTTGCGTCCATTAATCTCCAGCTGCGTTTTTAAGTGTGGAGGAGGGTGAAGGTACTTGCAGTTCTCTCGAGTACACCGACCCTAACGGTAAAAAATAAGCCAACTTTTCATTTAGGTTTCTAAAGATCAGAGATGATTAAGAATGTAAGAGCTTACTTATTAGGCTCTTATCATGGGCCAAGAACTGTCAATAGCCCTTTGTAGGAGTTAGCTCATTTAAGCTCCATAACAACCCAGTAAAATTGATACTCTTATAATCATCCTACAAGTGAGGAAATTGAGGCTAGAAGAGGCTAAGTGACTCACCTATGGACACACAGCTAGAAAAGTGAAAAAACTAGAACTAAAACTGAGTTAATCTCATTCCGGACCTCCTCCTCTTGGATACTCTCCTCTATTTTGATATGCACCAAATTTACATTCATAACATAACATATTAGGAATAGTGTATCATAAAATTTAAATAAGAATTACAAAATTAAATAAAATTCAATGTGACCTGTAAATTCATGCATGTTTAAATTAAATAATACTCAGGATTTTGGCCAACATGTACAATTAACCACTTACCATCCAATTATTTAAATACAAGATGACCAAAAATTGCATTTTTTTTGTTAATTTTTTTTTTGTGTGTGTGTGAGTATGGTGCCGGGGATTGAACTCAGGGCCTCGTGTTTGCTAGGCAAGCACTTTACCACTGAGCTAATCACCAACCCATTTTTCATTAATTTTTAAAATATAACAGGAAATATAAAAATGGCAATTTTATCAAATTTATTTAATATAAGAATCAACTGGTTGAAATGACACATGCCTGGGTGATGCTCGGGATAGTCAGTACATAAATAAATTCGCTGCTGAGTGATGCTCGGTGTACACTGTTAAGTGGTTAATCACGAACATTCAGAGAAGGTATGCAATAACCACACACAATTGGGACAATCTAGGCCCCAAAGCTCTTTTTCCCCAACCTGCAGAATGTGAGAAACATCCTGAGATCCACTGACATTTGCTAATTCAAGAATGAATCCCTATATCTGGCAGCCAAGTTACTTTTCAGGTTCCAGGAGCAGTGGCCTTCAGTTACTTGGATAATTGAGACCAAGTACAGGATTCTCGGAACTCTGAATGTTTTATTGACTGTTAAAGCACTTTCAAGGTAATAGGATAACATGTCAGTTCCATGGGATCAAACACATCCTTGGTGTCACCTAAATGGTGAAATAGTTGCCGATTATGGTGTTTATTATAAGGTAGCAAACAATATCACTGGACTAGTTGTTTATCATATTATGTTATCTCATATTGTGTTCAATTAATGAGCACAACACACAGCAGCTAATGATGACCTCATTCCAATTATTAGATCCGCCCCAATCCTTTTATGGGAACTGCAAGCCATTTTTTCCCCACAGATGCTAAGATTCTTCGCAGTGTTTGAGATTATTGGGGGAGGAAGAGAGAGAGAGAAAAAAGGCAAATTGTTTTTTTAAACCCAAGAGTGAAAGTTGCTAGGCCACCTAAATTCTCAGGAGAAAAATGAGCTGGATCACCAAGTGTTTTTATTCAACACATGCTATGCATTTTCCTAATTTATAATGCCTAAATGGTTTATGCAACTAACTAGCCATATTCAGTTATCTGGCTATGAAAGTATTTCTATAATTCCACAGAGAACCTTAATGCATTGCAACTGCTCTTTTTGGGGGGGAGGGACTCTTCACTAATTTTTAAATGCTTCTAAAAAGTTTTAAAAATTTTATGACATAGTTAGAGATATTTATGGAGTACAGTGTGATATTTCCATGCATGTATACAATGTGCAATGGTCAGATCAGGGTGAAGGGGCTACCACCTTAAACATTTGTCATTTTTTTGAGATGGAAATATTCAAAATCTTCTCTTAGCTATATTGAAATATACAATTAATGTACCTATATATGTCTTTGTAAATCTTTAAAAAAGAAGAATTTATAGGTAGCAAGACTTGAGAACGATATTAACCTAAACCTCCAAAATTCATATAAGTAGCCTAAAAATAGTTATATAATTCCAGCACATTTAAGGAAATCTGCCTGTGGGGAAAAAAAGGGGAGTCTTTTCCTTAAATGTACACCTACTGAAAACCATAAACTTTCATAACTGTCATATCTTGCACAAAGACATACAGTCACAGGGATTTCAGTGCCTAGATCCTCAACGCTCCACCCATGTAACTGAGGTTATCTGGCTCAAAATTCATTGGCCTGGAGGTCGCACAGCACATGGTGACTTCTACCACCAGGCATGCTAGTTTATGCTTCTACTTTGGGCTTCCTCCTCCTCACCCCACACCGTAACATTAAAGATCTCCCCAAGGCTCAAATTTAAATCCTTTGGTCTCTTCTCTCATCTTTTTCCCCTGGAGAAATAAAGTTGTTTCAAAGTTTCATCCAGGCCTGTAATTGTCTGGATCTTAAATCTCTTATCTCTATTCTCACCTCTCTTCTGAATTTCAGTCCTTTTCATAACCAGTTGCAGCTGCACTGGGAGATCCTGCCCACTGACCGGGTCTGAATACCCTACTGCTGACCTTCCTTCTTCTCTGGCTACCTTTCATCTTGCTGCGTACTCACACTCAAGGCCACTGCACCAATCCTGATGCTTTGGGGCAGTTACACAGCAGAAATGAGAATAGAAATTAGCCAGCTGTTGAGCAGGATTGCTTTCGGATTGCAAAGTCACCTAGATAGCTTTGTTTAAACAATTAGTGCATACAGCCATAGAAGGCACATTGTACCCCTCTACAAAAAAACAAACAACAAACTAAAAATTTCTCTATATAAGTATTGTTTCATATTCAGGAATTCTAAACAATAATTGAGGATTCACCATTCGTAACAATTGATAGAGTTTTAATGTCAGTTACATTAATTCAGTCAGAGAAAGAGAAGAGAGGGAGTGAGCACACTGTATTTGGCACAGTTTTTTTTTTTTTTTTTTTTGGTGCTGGGGATCGAACTCCTGTCCTTGTGCTTGCAAGTCAAGCACTTTAACCGCTGAGCTAAATCCCCAGCCTTGGCACAGTTTTGTTTTTTTTTTTAACTGTTCCATAGGAAAAAATCGAATACACTTTTTTGCTTTTATGTCAGTGTTTCTTAAATACAGAAACTTTTCTTAAATTTTTTTCTTGGGAAACTAATGAAATTTTGACCAAGCAAAATCGGTACACAGAAATAGAAAAGAATTGCACTTTACAAATTATATCAAGTTAAGCTATAAAACTAAGGTATGGAAATATGAGGTAGCGTGAGATTTCAAGAAACTTATTCATCTTAGTTATGAGATTTTACTGATTTATAAATCATTCTTTCTTGAATGGCAGAATCCATAATTTAATTCTATAACAATGCAAATGCATAGTAACATTACCTTACCAGAAACTGCTTATGTTAAAGAAAGTACATAAAATAAAAAATCTCCATTTTCTATCAAAACAATAGATGAGGAGACCAAGTAATCTAATATGTATGTTATCTATGGAATACAACGTTACAAAAGAACACTAAGACCATGGTACTTTTTCAAAATAACTTTAGAACACAAAAAAATCTATTTATATGTAAAGCACTTGGTAATAATAAACCTCCACTAGATAGCATGCATTCTTCGAGAAACTCAAATTTAGTTATAGGCCAAGATACTTTAATGAGGATTTCAGGGGAACCAAACTTCGGTTTTGATATTTGATAAGACTTGCTTTTCATCCTTGCAGGAGGTAAAGACTGTAATGTATGGGCGGATGGGGAAGGTCCTGTCTCAGCAGAGCAGGCAATATGATTCTTGTCCTTTGGAAAATGAAGGACCGTGGTCTGCAATGGTTCAAACGATTTCCCTAGCCCAGCTAGACCACCAGGGGGCAGGGACAAGATACTCTATCACACCGGATCTGTTAACAACCCAGAAAGTATTTTGGGTCTGGAAAAAAAATCATCCTTCAGATTTCCCTAGTCAAGTCAATGGTATCCCAAGCCCTCCTTCTTCCAATCTAATCACAGGGTCCTATTGTCCACGTAGTATTGCAGAGTTTTAAACCATATCATAAAGGACTCTCCACATGTCATGCCTATGACAGTCACCATCATTTGGCTGAGCAGCCTATGTCCCCCAAACTGCAGTGACTAGTCAAGACATGTAAATCATTTAAATACTCTCCCTCCACCTTCCATATACACAAAATTAAAGAAATATTTAAAAGACTATAGTACAGACTCATTTATGCTCACCTCAATGTCCCTCCTTTGCAATTTTCTTTTGGCCTTAAAAATATGTCATTCTCATTCAGTTTTTCACTATGTTGAGTTAAAAAAAAATAGCAAGCGATTCAGTAGGAAAGTAGTTCTCTGCTGAAATAAGTGGCCCTACACCTATGAATCTTCCAGCTCCCTTTTCCCATTTACTGCCTTTGAAAACGCAGCCAAAAAGCAGCAGGGCAAGGAAATGGCCAGTGACATTTCTGAACTACATCTGCATCAAAAAGTTGATAACAGACAAAGGAAAAAGTTGCAGAGCATTTATAAAACCTCCCAAATTCAATCTATTGCCTATTCCCTACTTTCAGGCTTTTCACAAATGAACACAAAGCCTTTGACTGAGAGAGAAAAGTAGCATTGTAGTGATTCAAATCCCACCTATGTCTTGAGAATTATGAGAGTCAGAGTCTGTCAGATAACACAACTTCCCATGCACTTGGTGGTAGAAAAACCTGTGAAAAGTACTTTTCATGTTCATGAGAAAGCTCTACCATCCATCAAAATAAGAAAAGGACCCCGGGAAGCTGAAAACTCCTCTTTGTCAGTCACAGTATCTTAACAAAAACAGCTGCTTGCAGAATGGCTTGCTTCTTCGAATACATTTGGAGTTAAAGGGTGAAAACCTGCAAAATACCCTCTCTCAAAAACAATTATAACTGGATTACCTTTTTGAAGACATAATCTCACTGATCTTCCAGATTACAGAGAGTTGGGTTGTTAAGCATTAAACATACCACACAGATGATTTGTTTTATGAAGAAAAATACTGTTATTTCATTTTAATGATCATGTATTAAATGAAAAGTCTGCCAGGCATGGTAGCGCATGCCTGTAATCTCATCACTTGGGAGGCTGAGGCAGGAGGATCGCCGCAAGTTCAAGGCCAGCCTGGGCTAAACAGTGAGTTCACAGCCAGCCTGAACTACAGAATGAGACCCTGACTCAAAAAAAAAAGAAAAAAAAAAAAAGAAAAACAAAAACAAAAACTTTTGATGACGTTATCCCACCATAATATGTGTTCATAGATACGGCTTCTCAGAGGAAGTAACAGTGATTTTAGAATTGCAAATCAAGGACATTGGGTCGCCTGGTTCCTGCAGCCATCGCAGACCTGTTAAAATGTAGGAAAACCCTGAAAGAGCCAAAAGCGAGTCAACATCAACATACAGTGAGTATTAGCCAGATATCAGTATATTATGGCAAATTTCCCCCTTTCTCTGTTAGAATTGTCTTTACAAAAATGGATAGAATCTGCATCATTTTCACTTCTAAATATTACACCATCAATAAGGATTTATATCATGCACAGAGTCTCTTAAAATTCTGTGTATACATTTTATTTAATAAACTATTTCCTGAATATACTGAAGGCAAAATTACTGAGGCTGAACATGGATTCCCATGGAGTGGGCCCAGCAAGTGCTCCCCACCATTGCAGTGAGCATGCAAGCCCCTTCCTCACGCCGTTAGAAACCCCTTTTCCTTGAACAACCCATTAAATAGGCAAGAAGCTGGGAGGAGAGAATTCTCCTGCTTATCTGCCTCCAGAGAGCTCTTCATTTGTGACCTTCAAAAGATGAAGGGAGGGTCAGCCTCAACAATCACCCTGTTATTCTGAAATAGCTCACTAAGATAATTTGATTCCCAGAATTGAAACATTTAGGGCCAAACCGGATTTTAAGGAACAGCTTGTGCACCTCTATCTGACAGGGGAAAAAAGTGAAGGCCAAAGGGATGAAGTGGCTTGTCCTAATTCTCAGTCAGCTCAAGAAGCACAATAGCCACCTTTCCAGGCTCTCACTGTCCAATATGGACTCTCAGTTCAAATGACGTTCTCAGTAAAAATTTTTCCTGAAGCCACCCCCCAGGCCCCCTTTTTCTCTTCCTCCTTTGTACTTCTAATATCATCATGGCACCTAACAATGAATACATCGACAAATTGTTTGCATGCCTATCTTCCCTGTTAAAGTCTGAGTCCATCTGAAAAGGTAAAACTCTAGCTTCTGTTGGGGTATGTCTGTGCCTGGTGCAACCACACCACACGAGTTTGCTGAACTTTTTGAGAATACTTTTACAAGGCACAACACCTAGAAGCCTGCTTCTCTTTCTACTTCCTTTCATAAAATCTTCTCCCTCCATGAAGAAAACAGTCAACATACTACTGAGGCTATTCTTGGTTGTTCCAAATAAGCCATTATTCTATTCAGGTCTAGTAAATAGCAAATTTAGAACTTATTTGTTCAGATGGACTTTTTTATTTTTGCTATGACTATGACCTCTGAGGAATATGTGACCATCATGGCTGAAAAATCTTGGCAATTTACTGTCACCCGGAAGTGATGCTACTCCATGAGTCACACCCTCGTGTAAATCTAGGGGGTCTCTGACTGTAAGAGCTCCCAGAATATGGGGCCCCACTAGCTGAATTACAAACCAGCAGCAGATCCATATCTAATGAGCACCTGGACCAGCCCAAAGGGAGCCCTGCATTTCTAGGGTCAGTTTACAAGGAACTGCTTCTCCAAGTGCCCCACCTTCACCCAGAATTTCTCAGAGCAAGCTGGAGGTCAAATTCCCTGAAGCTACTTAGACAAAGGTGGAACACATGGCTTTTGGAAAATCACAGCAGGTGGAGCCTTCTTGTGGATCTCTACTGCACACACTGACTTACAAGAAAAATGTTCCACCCCCGTTCAGCTTCAGCCACATTAAACATTTATTTTCCAATAAGCATGAGCTTGAAATTTTTCTTTTAAATCTCTTGAGGAACAAATAACATTAAAAATCCTAGTTGCTGTTCACTGAGAAAGCAAACCTGCGTCACCAGTAGCCTCAATCTACTTCCAGTCCCACTCCGCTACACATACACACTTTTTGTCTCTGCTCTAATCAAGTGCATTCAATGGCTTTAGAAAATTATTAACTGAATGTTTGGCCAATAAGCAGCTTATCAAGAAAGCATCATCTCTGTTTACAAAACAGCCCCCCTCCTCAAGAATCAAATTAAAACCCCAAACACAATGGAGCACATTGTTTCCACGTTGTCTAAAGTCAGAAGGCATTCCTGATAGTAAGTATTCACAGAAGCTGTCTTTACAGCAGCTGATGGCAGCTAACAAAAAATGTCATTAAACACTGAAAAAGGAAAGAAAAATAATGGCATTCATTTTGTTACTCCAAGAAATGAAACATACATAAAAGTCATACGATCAAAAAGCTACTTACTACATAGGCTTCGACACGAAACAACCTAAAGGGTGCCTCTCTCTGGCCCATAAGTCAAATTTCCTGCCCTCGTGGTCCTCTTGACTCCTTCTCGGGACACCCCTTCCAGCACCTACCACAGCAATTTATGTACCAGGACACAAAGGACTCCAGCTGCTTGCACCCTTTCTTCCTGGCGAGGGCTTCTGCTTAGAATCCTATCTAGAGATGTCAGATTTATCAAGTAAAAATACAGGACTCCCAATTAAACTCGAATTTCACATAAACAAGGAATTTTTTCAAGTATAAGTATACTCCATACAGCATTTTATTTGGCAACCCTCTCCTTATTTGTTCTGCCCTGGCGAGTTGAGCTAAATAAAGTCAAAACCTCCCAAACTCATTTTACCCCCTTTACTCTAACATGCTAAGTAGCTTCCCTCATATATTCAGCCTAGATCAGTATCAGTTGCCCAGAGAGAGGCAGAAAGCACTCTAAGCCCCAGCTTACCTGACGAGCTGCAAGCAACTGAAGGAAGTTGACTGTTGAAGGCAATTTTTCATTGCATAGCTCCTCCCACCAAAAGCTCCACACCAATCGCTTACTTCATCACTCCCTCCACCTTCCAAGCCACAGTGGCAAAACTGGACTAAAAGATGTCCAAGAGATCTCTGTGGTCTGCTGGAGCTCCCTCTTTAGGTTGGGATGAGGATGGACATGGCGTGTGAACCAGACCTCCGGTTTTTTTTTTTTTTTCAGGTGCTGAATTCCCAGGGCCTGCTGTGTGCCAGGCAAGTACCCCACCTCTGAGCTACACCCCCGGCCTGACTCCACATTTGTACAAGTTTTTGAGCATATGGAGTATTATTACATAAAGAGGAGGCTTTCACGTTTTTTAAGGTTTTTATCTGTGTGCAGAGGAGGAGGTGAGAGGCTCGATTAACTTTCTCTTCAGCCCTGATTGTGGAATATATACTCAAATTCAAGGAAAAGTTGTCCATGAAAGCCCAGAAAAAAATGATGGCTTAGCGTGTTTCTATACTCACACTTTATGATCTGTGCATCTACATATTCAAAACATGTAGCTGAACAGCCATTATTTGCATAGATGTCTTTGTCAGTCAATCCTCAATTACTCATATTAAAAGACAGGGAGAAGTTGAGGGGCATGACTAATTCTAATGAACCAAATTATATATTTGGAAAAGTGGTAATTCATAATGGCCCCACATTACTGAACATACATATCTCAGAAGTGTCAATCATGAACATTTAGGCATCAATGACTAGACACAGTCCTGAATTTATTTTTTATTAAGAAAAATGCAGACTGTTTCATGAAATTATCAAGGATTCAGAATTAGTAAGGTCAGAATGAAAGAAAGTGTACTATGCTGGAGACGTTTATACATGTACAGCCATATCCTAGAAACACTGATTATTAAGCTAGAAAGACTCTATGAGATCTTTAGCCCAGCATTTGTCAGAGGGTGTACCAGAGATTACTACCTCCCAGAGGATTCTCAAAAACTAAGCGTCCCGGTCAAATGTTCAGAAGTCACACGCTGTATTCCTCTTGGAGACTGACAACACAGAAGAGCACGATGCAGGTTCTCACACGTCCTCCAGTAAGTAAAGTTGCCTGCTTTTCTTAAGCCAGCATTTCCCAATACTGTTTAACAAACTGTTTAATATTGTTCATCAAAGTTTGGTTAACATCTCCCCACGGATCTAATCTATCCTCATCATACTGCAGGTAAAGAAACTGAAGCTCAGACCGTGGTGCATGGCATTTCAGAGATTAAATTCATTTTTCTTCACACTTTCATTTCTGTTTCTCTCCTAAATTGAAACAAAGAATGAACTCCAAAGAACTGGATTTCCACTGAAATATTTTTTGCTAAGGAGACAGATATTTTCTGTACAATTGCTACAAAACAGCATTCCACAAACATCTTCCCAGCACCCCTTTCAGAAACTAAGTTTCATCTGATATTTCCCAAGGACAGCTGGGCTTTCTTCATTGTTTTGAAGGCTTGACTCAGGCAACTTCTGAAGTAAGAATTTCAAGCCTTCGCCATCTAACTGGTTTTCCTACACTGCGACTTCTTTCCCTTGAAACAAAGCCAGTTGCTTTAGGTTTGCCATGACTTAAGGAAACTTTTAACTGTACTAAAATTTAGGAAGTAGGAATGTATTTGGCAATTCCTTCATTTTCTAAGGGTTTTAGCTATCTGCGTTTAAACTTTGGGAATTTCACTTCTCAAAATTAAATTTCCTTCCCAAAGTAAAAAGAAAGTTTCAAACAAGAGTTTTACAAAAATGTCTTACAAATATATAAATAGAATATAAGCTGAAAAAGGTTCTGATTTTAAATAATTTATCTTTGCAGGGCTCGGTGTGGTGCTAAGAATAAATTAAATAAGTGTATTTCTATAGCTAGCCATATACCCCTCCACCCAAATATCACATAAAGGGCAGACACACTTATGGATTTCCCACCACAATCACTGCATTTTGAAATCAGAGATACAAAGGTGAAAATTAGTCACTGTTATCCTAAATATGAATCTTCTTTCAGATAGGAAATTTAAAAGCATGACATCAAAATGGCTGTTTACAGATTCTTGCCAAATTCATAAACATAAGATCATGTTTCAAACCCCACATAAAGCCAAAGGTATTCACTTTAATCCTTTCCCTCATGCTCCTACCCTACTGTCTAATAACAAAAAATACAATTTCCAAGAAGAAAGTTTTCCTTGGTGACACAGACTATCATTAAAATACTACGAGGTATAGACTATATTTTGTTATTAATAAATATATATTTATATTTGTCACCAAAAAGCTTTACTAAACTCTTTGTGTTAACTTGTTATTAAAACTGTAGCCTGTTTAGAGTATCACATATATCTCTAAAGAAAACTCTAAACTCCGTGAATGTTGGGTATTTAAATAAATCGGCGTTTTCAGCCAAAGTGAGCATCACGCTCTTTGGTTGATACTACTTTTATTCTAACTTTGCCATAATTACTGTTATATTTTATTTATAACATATATAAAATGATTAAAAATCAGGTAAGTCATTTGTTCATTATTAGAAGGACAAGGCAAACAATAGATTTAAGAGATGATGCTAGTGATACTTAAAATACTAATAATGAATCATCTTTCCAAAGGATTATGAGAGATAAATAACAAATAATTTTTTCTTTTTGGTTTCTCACATTTATACACCAACATGATTCTTGCCCAGTCATCTTTCATGTAATACTCCATGAGAAGTTTCTATATGACCCACAGAAATTGGGTTCCGTGGTCAAAGTACTTTGAGAAATGGGTTATGCACCACCAAGCTGCCGTCTTTCATGTAGTACCTCTCAGAGACTTCTCTCAGCTGCTAAGCATTATGATGCTCCAATGAGGAGAAACATAATAAGCTTCCTAAAGATACAGTATGTAAGTTCTCCAGAACAGATGCCATTTTTCTATGCTCTGATCTGAATAAAAAATAACCCAAGAAAAAGATCATTGAAAAAAGTGACAAGGAAGGAAGAAATATTGGGAGAACAAAGCAGAGTACTGAGAATTCTGAAGCTTTACCTTTAATTGATACTCCCCCAGACTGTTATGGTTTCTTCTACCAATGCCTCTCAAGCTCTGACATTCATCAGAATCACCAGGACGGTTTCCGGAAGCACAAACGGCCAGGCTGACTCTCTGTCTGATTCAGTGTGTGCAGGTTGGGGTACCTGCCCTGCTCTAAGGGAATACTGTCCTCTGCAACTGCAGATTTAGCTATTTACTGAACACCTTCTTATGTCACTCACTGACAATTTAGTTTCTAAAAGGTCACAATGAAAGGAATTTGAACATCTTAATTTCATGTCTCTGACATCAGTAATGTTAGCAGTCACATACACAAAAAAAATGGCCTAGGTCACTAAAAGGAAAGATTGGGCTTCTATAACTTCTGATTCTTCATGCTGAGGGCTGTAGTTAGCATTGGATTTTTTTTTCATTTGATGTGAAAAGTATTTTCTTTCTTTTAGCTTATATTTTTCCAGATATATTTTCAGGAGGTGAGGGGAATAAGTAATACTTTCAAATGATTGGGGTTTCTGCTGTGAATAAAAGTATGCATTTATGGAGAGCTAAGGGGAATTTATTTAGAAAATCCTTTATAATTTTAAAATTTGGTACATAGCAGATGTTTAGGGAAACTCTCTTGAGAAACTGTAACGCAAATGTCAGCAATGTGCAAGCAGAGCTCTCCTATACTTACTATTATAACCAACGGCCTTTGTGCTGTAAACAGAAAATGCCAGTGTCTCCTAGGACAGGTAGAAAAGACTTTGAGAAGGCCAATCTTTCCTTTTAGTGACCTGGACTGGCCTTTTGTTTTTTTACATGACTGCTAACATTACTGATGTCAGAGACATACTAACCCTCAGAGCAAGCCCTGATATACAGTTCGCCAGTGGTAGCCCACTGTAAACAGTAAGAAAAAAATGCATCTCTTGGAACACTTTCTCTTTTTTTTTCTTTTCTGCAGGCCTGGGACCAAATACCTGATACCCACAACTCAAATTAAGAAATAGTTTATGTGGCTCACAATTCGGAAGGATTCAGTCCGTGGTTATCTGAGGCAGAAACACCATGGCAGAAGGGCATGTCAGAGCCCAGCTGCTTACTTCATGGTGGTGGGAAGCAGAGCAGAGGAAAAGTCCCAGAAAAGAAGGGGCCAAGGACCACATATATTACCCAAAGTCATGCCACTATGACCCACACAGACACATCTAAAAATGAGCTTTACTAATCCCCTGGGTGTCTAGCAAGCCAGTGAAGTTGACACAATTAAGCTTGGCTGTCACAGATCCCAAACCCTAGTCCAACATTCTACTGAGCCAGGCTGCACACAAAGAGGCTTCAGGTACAGAGATGGCCTTGTCAGGTACAGTCACATTAATGACCCCACTTCCATGGTACCAATTTTCTGTAGTAGCTTTCCCATTTCTGGGACTCGATACAAAGTAGAGGTTTAATTTGCTCATGCCTTCAATCCATGGTTGGCTAGCTCCAAGGTAGAAATACCACGGCGGAAGGGCAGGATGGAGCAAAGGTGTTTAGTTCAGAGCAACAGGGAAGACGAACAGGGGAGCAGTGCTAAGGGGAAGGGGTCAGGGACCAGATATAGACCCTAAGATCATGGCTCCGTGACTCACCCACACACACCCAGAAGGGTCCTTTATTAATCCCGTAGGCAGCTCCCAAGTCGATCAAGTTGACAGCTTCGCCACCACACCAGGCCCTTGTATACACTAACCAGAGCTACATCCTCAGCCCTCCTCCTATTCCTAGTAAATAAAACAAGCACCTGTCTAAGGAGTTTCAAAATTTTTCACTCTTTCCTTTCTATATTAAAGAGTAGTCTCTGTAGTACTTAGCTTCTTTCTTTTTGGCTTGCTTTATTTTTATTTTAGACAGACACATAATAATTGTACAAATTTATGAGGTACAATGTGACACTCTTATGTATAGTGTATAATGATCAAATTCAAATATCACTGGAAGTCTCTTTTAAACAGAGATTCCCCAGTTTGCAATAGTGAAATACCTGGAACATACATCTAAATGAAAAATCATTCAGATAGCTTAATAAACTACAAATAAGAAATTCAGAAATAGAATTAGCTCCTTCCCCTAATGACTTGCTTTCTTACTAATTATATAACTACATTCTTCCAAAAGGCTTGGAGATGACTTACAAGAAAAAAAAAAAGACTTTTCCAAAATGATTACTATAGTAAGCCTAAAAAGCAAGACTGACATAATGGGGAAGGTGGGATGATGTGATTAATTATATGAAAAACGTCAAGGTTAATTGCTGGGCCTAAAATACACCTGTGACCTTCCTAGCAGTCACAGTAAATAGGAAAATGCAATTAATTGTATTTTTCTTTCTGTAAGAAAACATACTATGCAAGAAGCACCTCTCAAGTGAAAAAACACTGCACCAGAAACCAGAGAAAAAAGAAGAACACAGGCATGGTGGTGCATACCTGTATTCTCAGCTCTCTGGGTGGCTGAGGTAGTAGAATCATGAATTCAAGCCCAGGGTGGGCAGTTTACTCAAACAGCAATGCCCCATCTTAAAACAAAAGATAAAAAAGGGCTGGGGATGCAGCTCAGTGCAAAGGCTCAGGGCCCAAACTCCAGCACTGACAGGAAGAATGAAAAAAAGAATGGAAGGAAGGAAGGAAGGAAGGACGGACGGACGGACATGAAACAGGCCTACAAAAAGTTGACATACCTTATCTCTTTCACAACTGCACAGACAAGAAGAATGGTGTTCAGGGGATCCCAGGACTAGACAATGTTTGGAAGTTATGAACAAAGGGGAAGAAATCAAAGATGACTAGGGGTGCATTTTTAATGGTGCTGTTCAGAAGGAGGAGCACATCTTGGGGAGAAGGAGAATTCGGTGGACTGTAATTAATCGCAGTTGTCCCTCTGTGCTTTGGAAAGCAGAGAAGTTTACAATGGAAAATGCATGATAAAAATGACGCCAATAATTCTCTTGTGGGGGGCAGGGTCTTACTCTCTGCATTAACCCCCTTTCATTAGTTTCATTAGTATGTTAGTCATTACCTCTTAATTGTGGTTTTGTGTCAAATGTATTATTATCGGAGCGGAAGTATTTCAGAATGAAAAGCCTTTCTCAATAGCTGTCTCCTAATTTCTTTCCTTTCTTCTTTCTTTCCCCATTCCTTCTTCTTTCCTTCCTTCCTTTTCTCTCCCCTTCCCCCCTTCTCCTCTTTCTCCTTCTTTTTCTTGTTCTTTTATAATCTCTGACTTGAAAGTAATGTCATTTTTGTTACTCTCTCATAGAATAAGAAAACTTGAGGGGTTGGGTATTTAGCTCAGTGGTAGAGTGCTTGCCTAGCAAGCACATGGCCCTGAGTTTGATCCCCAGCATTAAAAAAAAAAATCACTGTGTGTTTATGGTAAGAGTTAGTGATTAAACTTCATATATATTTTGATTGAACTAGGCAGCCTCTTTTTTCACCAAACCTCTTGCTGGTGAATATGACTTTGTACTTGACTCTGACCTTATTAGGAGTAATCATGCTTTCAAGAATACCTTGATTTGTGAGCTCGCCATCTGCTATAAAATTCAATTTCAAACATTATTGTACAAAAACAATGCTGAATATTACTAGGTTATCACATTAATTGCTTTAAAATATATTAACAGTAGCCATGCAGCAAAATCTTATAGCCTTATGTAAGGTAAAAGGACTCAAATGGGAGAGTATCTAGCATCACTTGCATCTCTATGATTCCGAGGGAAAAAATTACATTTGCAAAAATTTGCAATCTGTAGACTATCAAATTTAGGGTAAAATGTGGTTGGCTGAGGAAAGTTGGTACACGGGCACATACAATTTTCATCCACACTTAAATAAAAACGGAACCAGGGTAAAAGTATAGATGCAGATAGACAGACAGTTCACTAGGCACCTCTCAGTCCATATTTATTTTTCCTCCAAGTGATTCATTGGACTCATATTTCATTCAACAAAGACTTTTAAAGATCCTACTATGTGTAGGCACAAAAGATATGGTAGTGAACAAGACAGACACAAATCTAAATCAAAACCTCAAGAAAGTATGGCAGACCTTCATTTAAACTTTAGTTAAAATTTTTTAAAACCTATGAATTTTCCTGAGTGGCTACTATTAAATGTTATTTTAAAATAATTAATGTGAGAACCTAGTAATATTCAAGTATTAATTTAAGATTAATACTTAAAATGGATTAATACTTTGAAAGTGGAGTTGAAACTTCACTTTCAAAAAACTCAGTAACAGCAATTTAGCCCAGGCAATCAGGTATTAAATTGAGGACAAGAGGTGCAGGCTGGAACAGAATGTCAAATACTGTAACCCCCTTTCACTTAACCATGTTGACTTTGTCTAGTTTTCAACTCCATTAGTGGCTTTCTTTTCCACTGCAACCATCTATTCAAATCTTTATCATTTCATGCCTTCAGCACTCCAATAGCTTTCGAAAAGGTCCTATTCACCAATTGTTTTTTTACACAGCTGAAGTTTTTGCACAGGCTGACACTGTCATTTTTCTGCTCAAAAATGGCTAGATTTCTTTTTTGGAGGGATGCTGGGAATCGAATTCAGGGACTTATGCTTGTTAGGAAAGCATTCTACCACTTGAGCTAAATCCCCAACCCCCAAAAATGGTTAGATTTCTCACAGCTACAAAATCCAAGCTCCTTACTAACTTTTAAATACACTTCTATGCAACTCAAGCTCTATGCTTTAGCCAAGTGCACTTAACACTCAACTCCTCAAACACATCAGTTTTCCCTATAGTCCTTGCTCAGCTTGTCCCCTCTCTGCCTGGAATATCTTCCTATCCCTTCTTCAAGACTACTTCAAACAGGACCTCTGCCATGACTGCATCTTTAACTCCTATAGCTGGATGTAATCCCAGTCCCTGCCCCTCCCTCTTAGACTTTTAATGGTCAGTGTAGACCTTACTTATGGCACATAACACCGGCGCCATCATGCTAAGAGTCAGACAGGAATCACATCTTTCATAAATTTGTATTCTGTACAATAATAAGCCCAGTATCTAACAATAATAGGTTTCAATAAATGTTTGTTGAATGAATCATTTGTTTGGGGGACTGAATGTATATAGAAATCTTGATGTATTTAACAGGACTCCCAAGATTAAGTGACCTCTGGCATTTCTAAAAATCCTGGTAGCAAAGCACAATAGTCCTATAGATTGAGTCTTGTATGAAGAGAAACAGAGATAGTAGGATTCTCATGACTTACTCAAGGTCACGCAAAGTAACATTTTCATATTTATGCCACTTGCTGATACCATGTTTCTTTCCAAATATTTCAGCAGTTATATGTGTCATTCACCCAAGAAAGGAGCATTTATCCACTGCTTCTCAGGTTTCTTTGAAAAATAAGACAATATTCCAAAATAAAATACTTCCTGCAGTAGGTACTGGCAGAATGAAGATATACATGGGTTTAAATTTTTCAGTTACTTTTAAGATTGAATTTTTTTTTAACAAAATGTACCCCTTGGTGATAAAAGAATGAAATAACTGGGAAATTACAGAAACTCTACCTATTATTTTTTAACCTATTATGTTCTTATAAAAGTTAGAAAAATTGAAATTTACTTAAGTAGGGCATGTGATAAGCATAGATATTAACAACAGAAAAACAACTCCTGGGATAGGTATTTGTCAAATCTTTAAAACAAAAACAGAGTTCATGGAGATATTAAAAATTCTCCAAATGTTACTTCAGTGTTACTATCTTTCATAAGTAGGAGGATGAACAAAAGTTTTAAGATAATGTAATAACAATGTAGTCTTAAAACAATGAGACTGCTGAGTAAGAGATATTGATATAATAATGCTGGTTATTCAGTGTATTTAGGGGCATAGAAAAGATGGGTAAAGAGTTCAAAGTCACAGAGAAAGAAGGTTTTCTGTTTGCAGTTTGCACACTAAAGACAGAAATTAGAACACTATTACTATGTAGTTAGCTGGCAAATCATAGCTAACATGTAGAACCTATCGGTTCAGAGAATTTATCATATTTAACACAGTTATGTTACTGTAGACTCTACATTTCAAATTGATGAATAGTTTTCACAGTGAGGAAACTGGCTTCACTGTTTACCATCCACCTAAAGGAATAAGCACAAAAGCAAGGGCTAATTTCTTTTCTACCAATGTCCAGGGCATCAGAAAAATTGCACCACAACCAAAGAAATTCCCATTTATGATTCAAAAAATCCAATTTAAGGCTCATATTTAAATGTCTCTGACCAAGTTACCATTTCAAAACTATTTCTAATGCATAAATACTATAGCCCTATTAACTAAATAACAAATTAGACATTAAGCAATACTACACAAACTCATCATGAACAAGATACTGAAAAATGATTAACTCTATCTCCAAAGACAACAAGGTTAAAACTAAATTGGGGAGACCATTTAGAAAATAAAAGTTTGACGAACAAATGGAATCAAGTGTTGGCTTTTAAAAAACACCACCAAGAAAGAACAGAAAGCATGAGTTAAACTTTTAATTACATCTAGCATTAAAACTTGACACTGGGGTGAGAACTGAAGGCACAAGAAATAAAAACTTTGCAAATTTGTAGTCCTATGCTGAACTACAAATTCAAGAAACTGAAGACTGATTACATAATGGAAGAAATATAGAGGACAATGGAGAGATTATTTAGAGATAATGAGAAAAGAGGAGATGGCTAAAATTCCTCTAGAATATGTAATCCTATTAAGTCAAGGATCAAATGACACACTAAGCTAGAGGGAAACCAGGGTACCAGAAGGATAGTACGAGCAGAAAGTTCATCTTGTAGGGCATAATGAGAAGAATATCACAGGGTAAATGATATTCTAGGAATTTCCAGATGCGTAGAAATGCCTTGTATTCAGTTTCACAAAAATCTGGTATAGAGACAATATTTGTAATGATTCCATACGTCTATGGTAAAAGACAGAGATTTAATTAATGACCAGGCAGGTTCAGGTATGTATTTCCCTAACATGTAAAAGTTTCCTCCAAACAAGGTGAGTTGACATACACTACACAGCATTTCAGTTTCAGATTTTCAAATCTCTCCCACTTAATGGGGATGGTATAGTCAGACTGCAGTAGGGGAATACATCTCTGCCCCTATCCTGAGTTCTTTCTCATCGGATGCCTAATTACAACTTGGCCGCATGGTAGGGAGAGAAATGATTTTGAACTAAGATCCCATAAATCAACATGTTAAATAAATTGTTAGATTCCAAGTTATTTTGCAAAACAAAATATTTGCCCCATTATAAAGCTGAACTGTTACTGCAACATTTTCAGCTGATCTGTGTCAGATACCTCTCTAGCTGGTCAGGGCATTGTACAGACTCCAACTTCGGAGGTGCTGTGCAACCCTAACCCCCAATTCTGGCTAGCAACCCCGCAGTGCGAAGTTTGGTGAAGAAGGAAAGACAAGGGAACGGAGACAACTCTGAGACTCAGTGTGTTAGCAAAGCTTGGTATCATAAAAGCAAGTAACTCTGTCTAAAATCATCCTGCTTGTTTTCCTCTTTTTTTAAAAAACAAATTGTCCAAATGATTATCAATGAACTAAATAAACATGAACCTTAATTTACAACCTTAAACCAAACAAATTAGGATAAAACAATAGAAGAGGGGAGGATTAGGAAAGGAGAGTTAGCCTCCTCCTCAAATTCCCCTTCTTTTTAAGTTCAAAAAGTGGAGGAACTTCTCAAGCAGAGCATCTCAATGCCACATGAGACAGTGCAACCACGACCATGATAAGCACCAGATCCTTGCGGTTTAGCGAAAAAAAAATAGGCCTTTTGATGTTTTCTCCATTTCCTTTTTCTCCATAGGGAAAAGGAGCTACCAGGATCTTTTTGATAACGACGTATGTGTGACTTTGGGTAAATGATTTCCCCTCACTGGCTTTTCAGTTTCCTCACCCGTAAGTGGCAAAAGCTGCGAACTAAATGACCTTCCTTCTACATTCCAAATTCTTGATGTGTTAGATGTGTGAAGTGTTATAAAGGGCATGGGCACTTTCTGAATTGAATTATCTAACTACCAAAATTTGCCAGAGCAGTTCTGGGATCAGCCATTGCACGGATTTCAGAGTTTTCTTATTACCACGGAAAAAGCTATTTTAAAAAGAGAAAAGAAAAAGAATACTATGTACATATTTATTTCTCAAGTGATAGGTATGATTTTAAAAGCTCACTCAAAAAGGTACTTTATTTTGAGGGACTGGGAGTATAGCCCAACAGTAGTAGCAGGTGCTTAGCATGTGCAAGGTCCTGGCTTCAATTCCCAGCATTAAAAAGTATTTTTATTCTGAAATAATTTTGGACTTATGGAAAAATTGCAAAAACAATACCTCGTGTCCCAGGATACCTTTCACCCAGATTTCCTTACTGCTAATCATAACACAGTCACTAAAACCAAAATGAAGGCTCTTTAAAACTAGAGACTTTATTTGAATTCTCCAATTTTCTCCCTAATGTCTGTGACGATGACACTTCAGATGAGATCGGTTATTCTGTGGAACGTCTCTTGCTTGTGTCATGGTCATGAAAGACAAGAAAAGACTGAGGAACTGTCACAGATTGGAGGAGACTAAAATATGAATAAAGGCAATGCAGGATTGGGGATGAATCCTGTAACAGAAAAGGGTATTAGGGAGAAAGTTAGGAAAATTCAAATAAAGTCCCTAGTTTAGTAAAGAGTTTTGTACAGTGTAATTTCCTGTTGTTGATAACTGTGGTATGTGTGGTATGTAAGTTGTTGAGATTAGAGGAATCTGGGTGAAGAGTAGACAGGCACCAGCAGCACTATTTTTGCAACTCTTCTGTAAATCTGTAATTATTTCAAAATAAAAAGTGAGGCTGAACTATCAACGTAGATTTGTTTTCTAATTGTAACTATATTTTTCTTTCGAAAGAAGTTTTTGAAATGTCTAAACTAGCATTGATTTTTACCAGTGACAGATCCTTTCTTTTTCAGGTCAGCGTCACAGAGGCTAGAGATCCTGACTGTCCGGATGACACGTGTCAGTGCGGTACAGTTAGGCCTCGCTGATCAAGTTTATAAATGGTGCTAAACTTTTCGCAATCCAAGTACCATTCAGATTATGTTGCCAGGAGCCTAACTTCTTGTAAACTTTCCTTTAGCAAACAGGAAGAGTACTATGTAGTCAAAAATAGTCAAATTTTAAACTAGTGAAAACTGCTGTGACTAGCGATGTTAATACAGAATTACTGATATCTAGGACTAATTTTAGCTACAAAGATAGATTCATCTCCACATGCCTATGCAACAAATTTCACTTGCCAAAACATTATTAAGCTTGTGATCAGATGCGATATCCAAGGACACAATGTAGGGTTGTTTTATGTGTCTTCTTCCAGTTCGCATCTTTTAGGAATGTATGTAGGTTGACATGACTGTCCTCTGACTAAACCTAGGCTATGGCCTTAACCAGAAAATAATCTTTATACAACTACCCAAAGTGGTGAGTACAGTAAGCAGATGTGATGGGTATGGATCTGTCATAATGAATAATGACAGCACGTATATCCTTTCTGAATAACATGTGACTGCTCTCACATACTACTTCTAGTCTGGAGTAGAAGGTTCAAGACATCACGATACTATTGAAGCAGAATAACTTGTCTCTGAGAACAATCACAAGATTGATTTAGTTTTAAAAGTGTTCATCCTTTGTTAAATCCAGGGGATGATCACTAAAACTACCAACCTAGATAAAGAGCAAACTGTAATATCAAGAATTGCCATAAAAAACATTATGTTATACTTTGAAGAGAACTTTTGAAATAAACTGTGCCAAGCAGACAAAGCAACTGAGTCAAAAACAGCTGCATAGCAATACGACACAGATTCTTCTATGTAGCTGGAAACCAATCTACAGGCTGCACTCTAGATTTCTGTCTGAAGATGGAGCAGGCTTCATCACTGAATACTCAAAATTCACGGAGAGATGGGCACAGCACTTCAGCACAATGCACAATCAGCTATCTGGCTCACCCTTCTCATTTTCCTAACATTTCCTCATTATGAGGTGAGCACAGGACACTGTGTCTATTGTACCTATTATAAAGGCAGAGAACCAGCATCTGGTAGAGTAGCTAATGCTAATGGAACCCTTAGAAAAATAAAACAAAAAACAAAAGCTGCAGCCCAAAACTCATCAAATGATTGCTTTAGTTATTTAACCACTCATGGAAGAAGAAATAGTACACAGATGAATTTCAATAGTGTTCCAATTTTACAAACTCAAGAGAGGTAGCAAATGCTGCAGCAAACGTTAAGGTATGTTCTTTGTGTATTATAGATATGACAGGAATACAATCCTCATAGGTCAATTACCCTCAACTTAATATAGCTTTCATGCGTATCACAGATGAGAAATAACACAAAAGAGAACTGCAAAGCTTTTGTGCAGATATGGAATTCTGATAATGTGCTGTCTAAATGGCAAATTAAGTAATTGTTGGAAAGGCTTTGTGTATTTGAAATATTAAGGTTTTCATTAAAAATTTGAGAATGTGGGGATTATGCATATCTTCTTTATCCTGTGTGACTGGTCATCATGAACATAATGCGCAAATTATTTTTTAAAAACATGAGATACAATGAACAGACAGCTTATTTAAATAATTAAGTGGCTAATTTATATTCATTATCCATTTTGTCTCTGATTGAAACATTTGCTAAGCTTTAAAGTGCAGTACACATTTTATAAACAGTCATCTTCCATACTGTTTTCTTCAAGGTGTTTAGTTTATGGTACTTCTTTGCTGTAACTGACCTAAAGTATATTAATGATTAGGAAGATCATATGTCTCCTTCCTGATGGGGGAAAAAGAATCTAGAAAGCCTTGCAGCGCTTCTATATCACAGCATGAACCATACCAACACTCAGACTCAGCCCGAAGAATATCACACTCACAGCAACTCATATTTGGGCATGTCCATTAGGAACATGAGTCTATAGTTTTACCTAATGAACCCTACCTAAATAAAACTTTTCTGAGGAACTCCTGAAATAAACATTTAGTTAATAGTAAACAGACAATTTCTTTTGCTGTGCAAAAACTTTTCAATAGCATGTGGTCCCAAGCACTGATTCTTTGTATTGTTTCCTGTGCAGTCTGGGTTTTGTTCATAAATTTTTTTCCTACCCCTATGTCTTCAAGGGTTCTTCCTATTCTATTCTCTAGTAAATTTAATGTTTCTGTTTTAATGTTTAGATCTTTG